>SNQJ01S0000772.1:174898-205756 GCA_010110895.2 Picea sitchensis | reverse complement strand
ACTTTTGTCGTTACGGACGTGAATAATGTAAAGGGCGATTCTGGGAAATTGGATTGGTGTTGATAGAAAGGGGGCGGCCACGCGCTGTTCGATAATCGGCACTAAACGCCAAAGCTATCGCTGATCGCCCGCATGTTGTTGGGGGGGAGATAAAATAAAATGGTCAACGTGCGTTTGAATAATGAAAAAAACGGTTAGAGGCTGACGGACGGGTTCGAACCGGGGACGTGGTGGTTCAGTACAGGGGCCATCATTGTCCTTTCCGTTGGAATCACCCGCGGGCAGGGGTGCGGGTGGGTGGTTGGAATGGAAAAGCAACCGCAGTGGGGAATAAAAAAAAAAAAAAAACAACAACCCGGGAGACGTAGTGAGTTAGCCAACTTGCGCGGGCCCCACTCCCCGGGTAGGCGCGACTTTTACTTTTGTTTTATGTAACCAAGTCCCGGAGTATCCTGTGGGGCCCGCCGAAGATCTTCCCGGGCCCACTCCCGCCGAGATTCGCTACGCGGGTTGCACGCAGCGCCGGGCGCTGCCTGACACGTCAGCGACACGGAGTCAACCCCCAGCCCGATGGATATTCCGTTCCCCCTGTGGTCGACGGGGGTTGGGACTGCTTGGCGGTACGTTTAGCGGCGTTTTGTCTTGCGGGACAGAAATGATTGCAGTCAATGACGTTAACTGAACTTGGGGGGATGAATATGTCTTGTGATGTGGCTCCATCATCCCATGCACGGCGCCTGTCGCTGCTGCAGCGGGCGTTACTAACTTTGGTGGGCAGGCGCCGGGGTGTACCGGATTCATCACACCTGCAATTAAGATTCCACTTATCCAGTTCACCTCTTTAAATTTAATTTATCAACTGTACTTGGCTGTCTGCTGGTTTTCTAACCGTAGTTTATGGACACGTTGTCGTTGGAAGGAAAATTTTGGACGATATTTGTTGATGGCTTATCTACTAGCACAACAGCTAAATATTAGCTGTTGGTGAATGCCGAAAGATTGATAAGATGAAACAATCTTTAAAAGAATATGTTAAATTTTATTATTGATTAACAAATAAACTTAATATTTTAATTTCTGTTAATCACTTATTTGGCAATCATTTAGTTATCAAAGTAATTTTTAAATATGATTAGGTAAATGTAAAAAAGTAAACACATAAATGGATGTCTTTATAATAGCTAAGAAGTTAATGATTGAAATCATAGTCATTTATTTTGTGTGACTATTAAGAATATTCTAGCCATATTTGATCTTCTCCATAGAAAACTTATTAAGCACTAAACCCCTATTTCGGCGTAATGAAACCGTTTGGGTAGGCATGTTCATAACGGGTTACACTTTTGTTTGTTTGTTTGTTTATGTAAGTTTTTACATTGAGTAATAGTCTAGAATTATTTTGGATAAAAGTTTCGAAACGTTCAATATTTTGAGTGGACATTCTATCCATTGTCAAGAATATTAGATTAAAAAACTGTGTCAGGTTTTGAAATGTCTAATGTTTAAAACTGTGTTTCAGGTTTCGAAACGTCCAATGTTTCGAGTGGACACTCCACCCATCGCCAAGGACAAAAACATTGGATGTTTCGAACCCTGACACACAGTTTTAAACATTGGACATTTTGAAACCTAACACCGTTTTTTTATCTAATGTCCCTGACGATGGGTGGAGTGTCCACTCGAAACATTGGACGTTTTGAAAACTGACACACAATTTATTACCTTACGATGGGTAGAGTGTCCACTCGAAATATTGGACGTTTCGAAACCTGACACAGTTTTATCCAGAAAATTCTAAGAATGTCCCTGACGATGGGTGGAGTGTCCACTCGAAACATTGGACGTTTTGAAACCTGACATACAGTTTTTTCCCTGACGATGGGTAGAGTGGCCACTCAAAACATTGGCCATTTCGAAACATGACACAGTTTTATCCGGAAAATTCTAAGAATGTCCTTGACGATGGGTGGAATGTCCACTCGAAACATTGGATGTTTTGAAACCTGGCACAGTTTTATCCAGAAAAATTCTATGCATGATGACATTTTGATACGGAACCAAGGTGAACTAATCAAATATTTACTAACAATAATCATAATTTGTAAATTGATTATAATTTAATTAATTGAGTTGATTTTATTTTTAATGTTATTTTTAAGATGTGTAGTTTAATGCTTTACTTTTGGCCTTGTCAAACTATTCTACGTTTTGGCTCTTTTCGTCGGAATTCGACCACATAAATCTACATGAAATCACATTTTTGTTGTTGTTTAAATTGCATTTATGAATGTAGAAATGGATTCAACGTGATGAACAACCACTGGGGCGCTCGGATTATACAGAATTAACCACTCAAATCTACATATCCAACAATTTTTCACAGGATTTCAAGAAAAATTAAACATAAAATACCCCTGGAAAAGGGCTAAAACATAGAACAATTAGACTACGACTTTACTTTTTGGCGTTTTTTCTTGACATATTTTTCGAATCAATTTTGCGCGAGAAATTATTGGAACTGCAGATTTGAGTGGTTGACTCTGTATAATCTAAGTTTCCCTAGTTTTTTTCTAATCATTTTTTCCAAAAATCCACTAGAAAATGTTGGAACCACAGATTTGAATGCTTGAGTTTGTATAATATAAGTGCTCCTGGATTTTCAAGGCGTTGAATCCATTTATATATATTTAAAAATGCAATTTAAACAATGGAAAATGATGATTTCACCAAGATTTGTTTCATTGGATTCGTGTGAAAAAACTCAAAAGGTGGAACACTTAGACAATGCTTTTTAAGAGGATTTGCTTTCTTTTTTAAACAAAAATAGAATTTTATATTCATTTAAAAAAGGTTGTCACCGAAGCATACGAGTTACATAAGGCTAATTATCATATTTTCCAGCAAAATACAACAATATTTTGAGAAAACATCAAAAAGCTTGTGGCAAATTTCAAAATAGATTTTTGAGGTTGGCCTACAGGTGCCCTATTTCACAAACACCCTATAATATATACAACTTTGTGATACATCAAACTAACGGTAAACAAGAGCACTACCCTCATCTTCTTGCCCCTTATCATATTGAGGGGAGCTTTGTCCTTCTATATCCATTGGGTCTCATCATTGATGAACCTGTCTCTTTCTCCTTAGGCTCGACATGAACAAAATTCTCAGTTTCCCTATTTTTGGAGGCCATTATTAAGGATTCCATACACTGATTGAGAGTAAGAGTACAAAACATGTTGCACTTAGCCTCTAGAAGTTCTATCATTTGCTTATGGTGCTAAAAAATATTCATGTAATTAGTATTTTGATTGAAACAAGTTTGCTCAATTTTTGAAATTTTAGAGGACACAGACATAATGGCACTTCTATTGGCTTGAATTAATTCTGCATGACTCTTCAGAACTCCTTGATATCACCCCTATCCACACTATCTGGATCTACACTAAAAGCTCGTGAAATATTACAATGTAAAGAATCGAGCTTTCAACGTAAACCAACAACATTCCTATCAAAGGTATTGACACAATGCCTGATGAACAAATTTTTGAAATGGACGGTCTGGGACCAAGAATAACTCACTTCATTGTGCTTAGGTTCAAGACTCCAATCTAATGGTTCAAAACACAAACCCATCACACTAAACCCAGGTTCAAAACACCATCTTTTAGCTTTCTCCCCTAGGACATAGACCACAATAACCAAGGGGTGCTAAGATTCAAGGTTATGATCAACTCAGAATTTAAAACATTTGCTACATGCATAAGGGACCACGTCCCAAAAGAGCTCACCTTCTGAAATAACAAATTCCTGCTACAAAATTTCCTTGAACCAAGGGGGAAATTCATGCCAAAAAAACCACAATCCAAAAGCCTTATTCCCTCCATAATTTCTAGAGAATTCATAGTAGGGGAGACTGGGCATAGGGATAATATTAAGATAGACCAAACATAACTAGAGGAACTTGCACCACCCGACTCCTTGCTCATACAATAAATAATTGAAAGGGTAAAACTCATCCAGAAAAGAATTTAAATGGAGCAACTACAAATGTTAACTAGGGGACTTACCAAACTTCCATTCACAGGAATACTAGCCTGCAAAACATTGGAACTCAATCCATTATCCCACCTTGAATGTACCAAGGCACAAACCAACATTCAATAGCGACAAAGAAACATTGATCTCGCATGGAGGGGAGGGCATTAAGTGTCCTAGGATCGCCTTTCCCAAGATTTTGCAAACTTCCAAATAAATGTTGAATCATGGTGTTATTAATTGATATTAAAGTTCCCATTAACTATGACTTAGGGGATGTTCAAATGTATTTGCTTTCCAATTTTAACCAAAGTTCTAATGCTAAGATCTCTTGCACTCTTGGCCCATGAGTCTAAATCCTCATTCAAGTCCCCTTTAATGTGGAAAAATGAGACTTTGAGAAAGGCACCAAGTCCCTGTTTAATTCTAGATGTGATGGTTTTAAATTTGGCTCCTTAAGACGTGGATTTACCAATCATTGTTTCGACTAAAATCATTGAGTCCCCAAATTGACCTAATATTTGTCTCCTTTACTATAGTTAGACTACAATAGAGAGGATTTTATCTTAATCTAATTGAAATTGCAATATTTTCAAATTTATAACTTCTTCATTTTCAAATTACATAATTATAAGATTTTAGAGTTTTTGGTTCACCGACACTCAAATAGTCCCTTTTTTCCGATGGTTTTTACCCCTAATCCAGTTGGAGTTTTCACTTGGATGCAAAATTGTGATTTCAACAATTACAAATTGCAAACTTAGATTAATTTGAGTGCTTTGAATCAACCCAAATGTCACAAATTGCAATTTGAATAACAGAAATTGCCATTTGAACAATTCTTCATCTGCTAGATTTCCACTGTAGGAATCTAAGCGATAGGTAGTCAACACCGTTATCGACTTAGTCTAAACACTCTAAGTTTTTGACCATCTCTGGGCATGTTTTCCAATCAATTTTGCTCGAAATCCGACCAGAAATTCTCAGAATTGCAGTGTTTAAATCTGCACAATCTGAGTACTCCAGAAGTTTTTCACGAAAATGAAATTAGTATTTTGCTAAAAAATACTCATGTAATTAGTATTTTGATTGAAACAAGCTTGCTCAATTTTTAAAATTTTAGAGGACACAGACACAATGGCACTTCTATTGGCTTGAATTAATTCTGCATGGCATCGCATGACTCTTCAGAGCTCCTTGATATCACCCTTATCCACACTATCTGGATCTACACTAAAAGCTTGTGAAATATTAAAATGTAAAGAATCGAGCTTCCAACGTAAACCAATAACATTCCTACCAATGGTATTGACACAATGCCCAATGAACAAATTTTTGAAATGGACGATCTGGGACCAAAGAGAACTCACTTCATTGTGCCTAGGTTCAAGATTCCAATCTAATGCTTCAAAACACAAACCCATCACACTAAACCCAAGTTCAAAACACCACCTTTTAGCTTTCTCCCCTAAGACATAAATAGACCACAATAACCAAGGGGTGCTAAGATTCGAGGTTATGATCAACTCAAAATTTAAAACATTTGCTACAGGCATAAGGGACCACGTCCCAAAAGAGCTCACCTTCTGAAATAACAAATTCCTGATACAAAGGTTCTTTGAACCAAGAGGGAAATTCATGCCAAAAAAACCACAATCCAAAAGCCTTATTTCCTCCATAATTTCCAGAGAATTCATAGTAGGGAACACTGGGCATAGGGCTAGTATTAAGATAGACCAAACATAATTAGAGGAACTTGCACCACCCGACTCCTTGCTCATACAAGAAATAACTGAAAGGGTAAAACTCATCCAGAAAAGAATTTAAATGGACCAACTACTAATGTTAACTAGGGGGCTTACCAAACTTCCATTCACAGGAATACTAGCCTGCAAAACATTGGAACTCAATCCATTATCCCACCTTGAATGTACCAAGGCTCAAACCAACATTAAATAGCGACAAAGAAACATTGATCTCGCATGGAGGGGAGGGCATTAAGTGTCCTAGGATCGCCTTTCCCAAGATTGTGCAAACTTCCAAATAAATGTTGAATCATGGCATTATTAATTGATATTAAAGTTCCCATTAACTATGACTTAGGGGATGTTCAAATGTATTTACTTTCCAATTTTAACCAAAGTTCTAATGCCAAGCTCTCTTGCACTCTTGGCCCATGAGTCTAAATCCTCATTCAAGTCCCCCTTAATGTGGAAAAATGAAACTTTGAGAAAGGCACAAAGTCCTTGCTTAATTCTGATGGTTTTAAATTTGGCTCCTTAAGGAGTGGATTTACCAATCATTGTTTTGACGATAATCATTAAGTCCCCAAAAATTAAGATTGACCTAATATTTGCCTCCTTTACTAGAGTTAGATTACAATAAAGAGGATTTTATTTTAAATCTATATTTTTAAATTTATAACTTCCTAATTTTCAAATTACAATTTAAACGAGAATCATCCAAATTACATAATTATAAGATTTTAGAGTTTTTGGTTCACTAATACTCAAACAATACCTTTTTTTTTGGATGGTTTTTACCTCTAATCCAGTTGGAATTTTTATTTGGATGCAAAATTGCGATTTCAACAATTACAAATTGCAAACTTAGATTAATTTGAGTGCTATGAATCAACCCAAATGCCACAAATTGCAATTTGAATAACAGAAACTACCATTTGAACAATTCTTCATCTGCTAGATTTCCACTGCAGGCAATCTAAGCGATAGGTAGTCAACACCGTTATCGACTTAGTCTAAACATTCTAAGTTTTTTTACCATCTCTAGGCATGTTTTCCAATCAATTTTGCTCGAAATCCGACCAATTTTAAATCTACACAATCTAAATACTCCAGAAATTTTTCACGGAAATGAACCTATTTATACATTCAACAATACAATTTAAGCAATGGAAAATTAAGATTTCACCCTAAATTCCAACTATAATGGTAAAAAATGATCAACATAGTAGAACGTTGAAACTATAACATATTTTTTTTTATATATTTACATATCCGTACACTTTTTCTATCTGTTTTAGATATACGTTTACGAAAATGTACGTAGCGATGAACATATGAATACTGTCAATCATGCACGCACGCCCTGTCGGTGAACGCATTACACGGAAAGTTTCCAACAAACGCCCGAATTCCATTTGATGTCATGTGACCGGCGGCGTTTGAAAATCGTTGAAAATTCCAGCGACTCTGTCCATGGATCTCGTAGAATTTGGGATATTTTTTTTAACTCTGATGTTTGCGGTACAGCTATGAAGGTGGAATCATTTTGATTTAGTGAGATTTCTTCCGTAAAGTTGCATAAAAAATATCAACTCAGATTTCCTTTACTCTACTTTCAATGTCGTCATATTTGCCATCCTCCGTCCTTTGTATGTGCAAATAGATATCATCATTAATAGTTTTACATGTCAAGTCCATCCCTTCTTCCTTCGGTTCATTTTACTTGGATGTTCTATTAGTAATAAGTAGCATTCAATGCTCCTTATGGATGTGAAGTAAATGGACCAAGTGTATCTAAATACATATGTGTATCTAAATACATATGGAACGAGGGTAAGTAAGTGCAAATTTTTTTGATAACAAGTTGTCTAAAAGTTTAAAAAAAAAATCAACATCTTTTACAAGATATTTTTTATTAAAAGAAGCAATATCTAGTGGAATTGGAGGTATTGAGGAAATCAATTATGTATAGATAGAAAATTGCAGCCATGGACAACGACAAAGTTCTAGGTAATATCAATGAAGATGAGATCAAAAGGAGGAAGAAAACATGGACCCAATGGTGTTGAGAATGGTTTGAAGATAGGGATATAAAAGATCAAATGAACCCAATGGATAAAAAAGTGCTAAAATCTCATGTACACGAAATCTTACGAGGGAAAATCGAGAAAATATGCCAAAAGAAAGCAACAATAATACCATGGACAACTTCAACAAACAAGAGAAGATCAAAGTCCAAAACTGCTTGAATCTTAACATCCCATGTTGTGAAAAACAAGTAATAACACAACTAAGAACCGACTCACACACGTTGAGATATGAAATGGGAAGACAAGAACAACCAAGGGAGTTGTTGGAGGTAAGTTTATGTTGAGTATGTGGAAATAAGGAGGTATAAACTAAGTAGCATTTTCTCCTACATTGTGCAAAAATCAGGTCTACCATTGCAGAAACCAAACCCCAGGGTGTCACAAAACATATTAACAAGTTTGTTCCATTTTTAGTAATTATTTATGAGATTATACTATTGCTTTCTAGCTAACTATACATATTACTTAGCATGGATTGCGCTAACCGTATACTAAAAAAACTTAAGGACAATTTACTTGTAATATTCATCATGGGCCAAAACATAGTTATTGATCTGGATTTATGAGTGGAATGAAATAAATAATAGACTGAATACAATAACACAAAGATACAGAGGACACAACAGATATCCAGTGAACAATAACTTCTATTGAATAAATAAAATAGGCTGAAACTGTAAAACTGCAGAATTGAAAACAAGTTGCTCGAATGGTGGTAGCTATCTCTGAGAAGAGATGTGGTTGTTGCACGCATTTGTCTGAGCAGAATGATTACAATGAGGCTCCAGAGGCCTTTTTAACATTACTTGTGAATGCCAAAACCCTATACATCCAAAAACCTAACCCTAGGAGATGAAACACTAAAATTTATGTGAGCCTCGATGGGTAAGTTGGTACCTCAACTTCTCAGGGTTGTAACTTTTGAATATGACCTCTGTTTTAGGTGCGTGATAGCCTATTGGAAATGTCTTTTTGAGAACTACACATTATGTCGTCAAAATCTGACTCTGCCTACATTTTGACTGTGGCAAGCAAAAAAAAATCATGGTTTAGGGCCTCAAAATGACTCTGGAAGTACAAAAAGATGTATTGAAATGAAAATTTCCAAAATAATCCAGTTGGATTAGGTGGGTGACCACCAATCTCCACCTGGAAGCTGTGTAGGGCTTCAGAGATCCTCGAAAGTGTAGAACCCACAATTACAAATAATTACAGAAGAACGTGATGAACTAAAATCTGTCAAGAGGAGCCAGTTGGAATAGGTGGGTGGCCACCAATATCCACCTGGATCAGTCCTCCCCCCTTAGGAAGTGACGGTCTCCATTGCGTTGAGTGCCCCCATTAGGTGAGGAAATTTCTATTGAATTTGGCTCCGGGTGAGCCACTTGCCTTGGTGCAGGAGCTCTCTGTCTTGACAACTCGATAAAGTTGGATCCTCTGCTGGCGAGTTCCCTTGACTTGTGTGTCCACTATTTGATCAGTAGATTCATGTTCCATGCAGTCAGGGTTGAGCTATGTTGGTGTTAATTGTTCTGCGATATCCGAGGTGTCCAATAGTGGTGGAAAATATGGCCAAAGGAGGTCCACATTGAACACTGGGTGCAAGCCAAGGAATGGGGAAGTGTTGAGATCGAAAGCATTGTCACCCGCACCCTTGGTGATAGTGTAGGGCCCATAGCGAAGTGGATGGAGCTTTCGATGGGGCCATGTAAGGCGCTCTTTCTGCAAATGTAACTAGACCTTGTCTCCCACTTGAAACTTGTGTTGTACCCAATGTTGATCATGGCATTGCTTGTACTTAGCATTGGCTTTCTGCAAAATATCATGGACCTGTTGGCGGATGAGTTGAATCCGCTCAATGAATATGGTGGCTTTGTTGGCCTCAGAATGAACATGGAAAGAATCTGTCTGTGTGGTTGCAAGAGGTAGTGCAACATCAATGGGACCCAAGGGTTGGAATCCCAACCCCACCTGAAAGGGGCTATGGATGGTGGAGCTATGGACAACCCTGTTGTAGTTGTGTTGAACGTAGGGAAGAATCTCATCTCATGTACGTGTATGCTTAGAGTTATACCTGCACAGGATGTGCATAATCATCCGATTGACGACCTCTGTTTGACCATCGGTTTGAGGGTGGAAGGCAATGGATTTAGTGAGCTTGGTGTCCAACAATGACCAGAGACTCGACCAAAATGTGCTGAGGAACCTGCTGCTCTGATCGAAGATGATGGTTTGTGGTATCCAAAAGTGGACCCACACTCGTTTGAAGAAGATATTGACAGTATCTGCCACTGTGATGCTCTTCTTGCAAGTTGTGAGAATGGCCATATTTGAAAACCGATCAACCACCACAAATACAAAATCATTTCCTTGCTTGGTGGATGGAAGAACAGACATGTAATCCATCGAGATGGATTCCCAAGGCCTCTCGAGAGTAGGAAGAGGGGTGTATAATCCTTGCTTCTTGATGGCTGGCATGAAAATGGCACAGGAAGTGCACTATCTGATACACTTGCCGACGTCTTGTCAAATTTTTGGCCAATAAAAATGTTTATGTAGAATGACCACAGTTTTCTCCATGCCAAAATGTCTTGTCATCTGACTGTAGTGAGCCCCCCAAATAATCTTTGCATGCTTGCTTGCAAGAACACAGAGATGGCCCAGATGGCATAACAATCCATCTTGAATGTGAAAATCGGTGACATTCACACCTGTACCCAAGAGCTGATAGGTGATAGCGAAGTCGGGATCTCGCTGATAAAGTTGGGGCCACTCAGATGCCTCATGCCCACAAGAATGGAGCACGGTGGTGAGTGCAGCCACGTGAGGTCGATTGAGGCAGTCAACGACACGATTTGTGCTCTTTGTATTATACTTTATGTTGAGATGGAACTACTGTAGGTATGTGGACCACTTTTGATGGCATTCATTCTGCAACTTCCCTTGTGTCTGTATGAACTACAGAGGCTTGTGATTAGTGTGGATGATTGTCTCCTTTCCTAGAATTTAATATTTCCATTGATGAAAGGCTTTCACAATGGAATACATTTCCTTTTCATAGGTGGGGTATTCCCAGACGGTATCTGAGAGTGTCTCACTATGGTATGCTACTGGATAACCATGTTGAGTGAGAATTGTGCCTACAACATAGTCAAATGCATCAGTCTCAATCTCGAATGGTTCTTGCATATCGGGTAAGGAGAGTACTGGAGATGAGCACAAGCGATGCCTCAGATCATCAAATGCTTGTTGTTGTGCCTTCCCCCAAGAGAAATTTTCCCTGCCACCGCCCTTGGTCACTTGGCTAAGGGCCCATGCAATATGGGAGAATCCCAACATGAACCGTCGTTAGAAGTTGGCAAGTCCCAAGAAGCTCCGAAGCTCAGTTAGTGTGGTCGAGGCTAGACAATCACGAATGACTTGGATCTTAGCTAGATCCACATGTACCCCATGCTCATCAACAATGTAGCCCAAGTATTGGACCCTATTCATGCCAAAGGAACATTTTTCCAAGTTGGCATATAGCTTGTGTTGCCGCAGAGTGCTCAAAACCTGTTGAATATGTTGCATGTGATCCTCCCAAGTTCCGCTGAAGATGAGGATGTCATCCATATATACCACCACAAAAGAGTTGGTGAAGGGTCTCAATACATCATTCATCAACCTCATGAAAGTGGTTGGTGCATTTGTTAAGCCAAAGGGCATGACTAACCATTCAAAGAGACCTTCTTTAGATTTGAAAGTTGTCTTCCATACATCAATTGGTTCGATGGGAACTTGGTGGTAGCCAGACTTTAGGTCAATCTTGTTGAAGAAATCCCCCCCCTTGAGTTGGTCAATAAGGCCATTAATTCGGGGAATTGGGTACCGGTTCTTGACTATGATTTTGTTTAATGCTCTATAATCAATGCAAAGCCTCTAGGTCCATTCTTTCTTCTGCACCAGTAAAATTGATCTTCTTCAAGGGGAGGAGTTGGTTCTGATGTGCCCCTTTTGAAGCAGCTCTTGGATTTGACGCTTGATTTCGTCATTTTACATCAACGAGCAACGATAGACTGGTCCATTAGGCAGAGGCGCATCGGGGGTTAGATCAATTGGATGCTTGATTGGCATTGCATCGGTACCCCGGTGGGTGAGGAGAAGATGTCTCCATACTCTTCCACGATCCCGTCGACTTGCTTCTGCTGCAAAGAGAGACTTTGTGTAGAGGCCACATATGTGGCAGAGAACTTCTTCTTACTATGAGCACAAATCACAAAGAATACGAACTTCCCAGTCTATGAAATGACCTTACTGCATTTCTTAGCAAAGATTAAAGAAATAGCGGTAAGCGGTGCTACCTCTGTTATCATGTACAATTGTCTACCCAAAGTAATAATAACACTACGGGGTATAGACTCATACACAACATGTTTCTTCCACAAATATGGTTGTCCTAAAAGAACATCGCAAACTTCAAGGGGATCACTATCACACAATATCTCATCTTTGAAGGGCTTGATGTTGTAGGGCAGACAACACTGTTGGCTAACGTGGAGATCTCTTCCTTGGCGAAGCCAACCGATGGTGTAAGGCTGCAGGTGTAGTGTCATTGGTAGGTCCAATTGCTTGGCAACATCTGCTGAGATTAGGTTCTTCTGACTTCCGCTATCGACAATGAAATGAATCAGAGCCCCCTTTACCCACATCTGTGAGTGAAAGAGGTGTTCCCCTTCCTCTGGTTTTTTTGGTTCGCTTGGATGGACTTTAGTGGTAGCAACACTAGTGCTGGGTTCGACATCAATAATTTTCTTCCCTCCTTCTAGATTTGATTTAGAGTCAGAATCTTCCTCTGACTCAGAAGCTTTCATCTCAGCCACCAGTGACTACTTGGAGAGACATTCTTCGATGTTATGCCAAGAGATTTTATGGTATTCACACCACTTTCCCGTGTCCTACTTTGACTTCTCATTACCTTTCTTCTGTTATGGCTTGGATTGGTTTTCCCAAGATTGTCCATATTTTCTCTGTCCATTTTTTTGTGGGTTGGGGCCTCCTTTTCCTTACTTCGGCTGTGAGGAGTTTTCATATCCAAACTGTCACCTCTTCTACTTAAATTTCTGCTTGATCTTGACAACATATCTATAAGTTGAACCTAATGATGCGATGTCCAGAAACTCCATTTTTGTTTGAATGTATCTATGCAGAAAACCGTGGTATTTGAGCACCAGATGTCGTTCAAAGTATTTGATACCCAATTTGGTGTGCAGGGTATGAAAAATATTGGTGAAATCTGGTACTGTTTGGTCCCTTTCCTGATGCAACGTGGTCCATCTTGTGTACTGGCCCTTGTAGCTTCCAACATGGTAGCCCTGTTCTTTAATGGAATCTATGAAGGAATCCCATGTGGGGGCGACCCAAAATATTACAGATTCCTCTATGGACCTTTTCTTAGAGTAAGTATCCCACCAATCCTTAACATGGGGAATGACCTTGAGGAGTGAAAAAATAATCTTTTCCCTGTCAAAAAAATTATGGACCAAAAAGTACCCTTCTAGTAGATTCAACCATTTATCTACAACATCCACATCTATTAGTCCTTCAAATAATGGAATATCAAAATTTACTTGTACCTTGAAGGGTTTGCATGGATGCTTGATGAATATGTGTCTCCTGTGGGCAACCACCGAAGGATCTGTGCAAAGTTGTCCATCATTTTGTTCCTTTGTGGTGCAATGGCTTCCTCGAGAAACATTTTAAAAGTATCTCCTACTCCATCATATTTCTTCTCGTCCCACATGGGTTGTTTCGGGTTCGACGTGACCGATCTTGCAAAGGCTCAATTGGTTCGATTCCCAACTTCTTGTACCCAGATCTTGTCGAGGACATGCACAAAAAAAATAAATGAAGAGAAAACCGCTCTGATACCACTGATCTGGATTTATGAGTGGAAAAAAATTAATAACAAAATGACTACAATAACACATATATACAAAGAACATAATAGATATCCAGTGAACAATAAATTCTATTGAATAAATAAAATAGGCTGAAACTGTAAAACTGCAGAACTGAAAACAACTTGCTCGAACAGTGGTAGCTATCTCTGAGAAGAGATGTGGCTGCTACGTGCATTTGTCTGAGAAGAATGTTTACAATGAGGCTCCAAAGGCCTTTTTAAAATTACTCATGAATGCCAAAACTCTAGACATCCATAAACCTAACCCTAGGAGATGAAACATCAAATGTTATGTGGGTCCCGATGGGTAAGTTGGTACCTCAACTTTCCGGGGTCATAAATTTTTTATATGAGCTCCATTTTAGGCACATGATAGGACGTTGGAAAGGTCTTTTCGAGAAATACACATTATTCCATCAAACTCAGATTCTATCTACAGTTTGACTGTGGCAAGCCGAAAAAACATTGTTTAGTGCCCCAAAATGGCCCTGGAAGTACAAAAAGATGTATTGACATGCAAACTTCCAAAATAAGCCAGTTGGATTAGGTGGGTGGCCACCAATCTCCACCTAGAAGATGTGTAGGGATTCATAAATCACCAGAAGTGTATAACCCACAATTACAAAGAATTATAGAAGAACGTGTTGAACTAAAAAATGTAAAGATGATCCATTTGGAATAGGTGGGTGGCCACCAATATCCACCTGGATCAGTTACATATACTAGGTTGAAGGAGTTTCCATTAGAGCTTCCTGGTGCTGGTAGGTGTCTTTCTTTCCCCTCTATTATTCAATATCAATAGGATTTTAGGAAGTTCTATGCCATCCAACTAACCCACAACTTCCATATTTTCCAATCTTGTTGTCCCTTGTTGGTTGTGGGTTTGAATTAGTTGTCGAAGAAATACCTACCCAAAGCCTCAAATTTATTGTCTAGTAGCTCATTTTTCTTTCAAAGGAGTTCCGATTTCCTCATAATTCATTGTTGTGAAGTGCCCTTGTCCTCAGTAATTTGTTCCATCAAATCCTTGACTGTCCAAAGAAGTTTAGTTGTTTTATATAGTTTGGCGACTTGGGTTCTTGAATACCCAAGCGTTGAGGGGTGTAAATTCCCTTTGACTCAACAATAGGAATCACGCCCAGAGACGAGGCCCAATTAGACTCTTCTCTATTTAAAGTAGCATGATTCTCCAGATTGATAATATGCCAAGGTTCGATGGGCTTTAAATGTTGTTTCCTAAAGTTCCCTCTCTAACGATGTATCTCTTTTTGGGGATATTTTTCTTTATTATCTTTAAACATGCTAAAAATATAAATAACTTAAATGACTAAATTGGAAGAAAATCGGACACGGGGTAACAATCTTCCAATGGTATTCCAAACAATATATGCATATAATCAATACTAGAAGATAATACTATCATTAACGAATCGAAAAATATTACTTGAAAGCGAAAAGGGGAAATAGTTAAGCACAAATCACATGTATAATGAATTCCAAAACTAATTATGCATTTATTTCCACATGAAATATAAATAAAACACCACTGGATTTCAACCAACATTCATTTAGCAATCACAATCATTCAAGATAAATTAACATAATCACAATCTTACTAAAGGGCATGTAGCATAAAACTACTTGTAGAGCAATCCACAGATCAAGTTAATCCACAAATCTTGGCAAAAATTTGTCTCTGGCTCTGTATGAGATTCAATATTAAACTTCAAAATAATTCTATATATAACTCTCCAGTTCTAACAAAAACCATCGACCTTTCAAAATGAGGTCGATGTCCTTATTTATATCAAAAAATAGACTCATGAAAATAGTTTCAACAATAACTTAAAGTAAATAAAACAAAAAATAGAGTGGACTTATCTACGTGCAAACTATTGGTAATCTTCAGTTATGTCATAGGATTTTCTCTGTCATATTCATACCACTTAGAGAAAATATTCTCGCAGGTGTGTATGTGTGGAAACTGATTTTTCTCCATTGGTGCATTGAGTTTGTATTTCATTTCCATCACCCAATTCTTGAATCATTCTACCTTGGAACTTAAGTGTCGTAGAATCCAAAATGCTCCTATCATCCCGTTGACGAATCTCTTAAGTTGTCCTATTTACAATGATTTAACTTTGAGTACGTTAGCTTCAAATATTTCATCGACCTCCAGGAACTATTTGACTATGTTATTTAAGTATGTGAAGTCATCAGACATGTCGAACTCTGGGAGATGAACATCCCTCATTTTCTGATCTATCTTTCCCTAGTTCTTGAGACACTCTTCCCATCTATCTTACATTTTCTATTGTGGTTCCACCTCCAGTTGCATCCAATACTCTACTGTCGTTTGGAACCTAGCTAGGTTTTCAACTGTGAGCATCCTGAAGCCATGCTCCTCATGTCCTTGGCCTTTCTGGATCTCTCAGATGTATTCAATTTGTGTTATAACCTTGTGGGATTCCTCATCCCATCTCATGATGTCCTTATGTGCCATGAGGTCCAAGAATGTCTCCTCCTAATAGTCGACAATTTGGGTCATGAAAACCTTCCTTTCCGATATGAATAGGTTGTAGATCTATTTGAGCTCACCCCTTATGAACTTGACCGCTTGAGTGATGACTTGATAATATTCAACCTAGTTCCTAAGATGAAAAATTTCTACTCTCATAGACTCGACTTCCCACTCATCTTCTCTTGACCTGTCAATAATAACACTGAATATAGCCATTCCAACTCCCAATAAATTTCTTACCTTGGATTGTCTGACATCCAATAGGGTTTCCCTTGTAGTAATCATCACAATACTATCCATAGTAAGCCTCTTCTTCTTTTCGGTCCTTCTTACCACCACTTATCTTTTTTTGTCATAAGATATAGCCTGGATATCAACCACTTCATCTACAAGTTCTATAATTGGTTGGTCACCCCATGATAGAGTATTTCTAAGAATACCTGGAGTGTGAAACCATTCAAGAGTTGGTTCCTTACCTTTGTTGGTTCTTTCCCTCAGGTTGTTTATTTCCTTCTCTTGATCTTATACAAATGCATCCTTCCCTGCTCCACTTTATGTTCCCATTCCTGTATCAGTGTTCATGGTGCTTAAAGGCACAATCTTTGTTGTTGCTTCTGACAAAGGTGTTTCTCCTTTGGTTAGAGAGGGCATTGGAGGCTCGATTATGGTTTTCTTTGGCTCTTTATCAACATCATGTTCTTCATTATCTTTATGTCTACAAGTGTCAATTCTAGGTTGTTCTTCAACATCTGAGTTTTCTTCCTCTTCTCCTCTATTGGGTTCCTCTTCCTTCGAAATGGTACTTCCATTGTTACCTTCTTCTTCATTCCATGGAGCTTCCTCCTGCTCTTTTCCTTGAAGCTAATTTTGGTCCTTTTGACCACCTTCCTCTTCAACTTGGGGTTGTGAACCCCGACCTAAGGTAGTGGTATTAAATTTAGTTGTATCCAAACCTGTTTCCAAATCCAAGGGATGCAATACTTGAGGCAGATGAGTGCCAAGTAATTCTGAAACTGCTTCATTGAAAATGGGAACAACGATGTCCAAATCCTCACTGCCATCATCATAAATTGTAATTAGATTAGCGATTACTGGGACCACTCCACTTATGATAGATGGTGCTAGAAAAATTATAGTTTTTGGTTTAGTTTATGGTTTCCCTATTCGCACCTACTCCACCTCTTTCTTTCCATTGTTTCCCTCTGGAGGAGTGTCCATCGAGGGTGTTAGTTCCCATTCCCCCATGTGTATTACATGGGTTATTGTTGGAAACCCTAATTCTTGCATAACAAGTTGATTCTCATGCTCCTGGAATATCCTTTCTACTTCTGCTAAGAGTCCTTGTATTTCAACCCTCCTTGTTTCTTGTTTTTCATTTTCATTTTGTGCTTGCACAATACCTCCTATTGTTTTTTCTAGCCACTCTAACTGTTCATCCCCAAACATGTCCATAAATTGATTTAGGTATGGTTTCTCCTTCCTTCTTAGGACTTCTTCCCAATCCATATAATTTCCAGTGAAGATATCATCTTCAAAAATGTCATGTGCATAAGGCCAATGAGATACTATCTAATTAGCATGTTGAGTGACTAAGTTTTTGGGGTCCTGCTTCCTGTACCTACCAATGCAAAACCTATATTCTACTTGATTTTGAGCTTCTTTCTTGGCCTGTGTGGTGTCTTTCATAAAATGACATCCTACATAGAATCCATATGGAATGAATGCTCTTTTATTGTCTTTCACTAAGAAGCCATTGAAGCCTTGTAATATAGTTTGATAACAAATCTCCCCCAGCACCAACCTATCCGACACACAAGATGGTAGTAGGTGTGGGGCACTGATGGATCAAAAAATCCTGATATAAGTACTCTTATCTTCCAAGTACCAGTTACCTATCATGGATATAACCTTTCATGTTTCCTTTGAAAGCCTCGAGCAAATTTTCTTGAAAATTAGTGAGTATATTTAGACCAAAAATACATCACAAAGTGCGACGTATGATTTCTTATACATGTTTTCCCATAAAACACTAAAATAAACATGGACGTGCAATTCCAAAACGTGCCAAATCAAATCCAATCCTACAAAAAAATTCCTATCACATATGGAGTCTAATAGATAAGATGCCATGAAAAAGGTAGAGGTTTCCCCTCCTTTAGGTTTCTTTGCTTCCTCTACCCTGATGCTCAATTGTTTATAAATAATACCACCCCAATTAAAAATGCTTCCAGATACAACTACTGTATAAGCCATGGGAATCCACTCTTTTGAAAACTTGGAACAATCTCTTTCTCTATATAACCAACATATCAAGGCCATCAACAACATGTAGGGTTCCACGAGGTTCACTGTGTTGTACCACCCTGAGGCTCTATTCACAAATTTCTTATCTTCCTTCCACCAAGGTGCCAACAGTTGGCCAATGTCGTGATGATTATAAAATTCAACCACAACGTCAATTTTCAGTATGACTTCGGGCTCCTTGAGTTTATAATATTTTCTCACCTCTACAGTTAAGAAAATGCCAACACAGTCTTCATCCACATTTTTTATTAAACATTTTTCAACATTGGTGTGATGAATGATCCACTCTAAGGTTTTGATGCAAGGAGGAACCGGGGTCCTTACTGCCACCGTATATAATAGCGATTATTTTATGTTTTGAAAGACTTGGTCATCCAATACCTTGACTTATGGGTTTCTATGAGGAGTAAACTCAGGAAAATCATCATGGTGGATTTTATTATACAAATCGATCCAGGTGGGCAGAAGTACCTTAGATGTCGTGCTTGCATCTGTGTCCTTGTAGAGCGATGGTGGGATTGTGGGTTTCTTTTGATACATCTTGATCATTGGCTCTACCTTGCGTGATAATTCCAATTCTTTAGCAACTGAGCTGGAGGCTTCTCCCACCTTCTCATTCCTTCCCTTCAGAGTCTTTGGTGATTGGCGGGTTGTTTCTCTTAGAGGAGGAATTTTCCCTACAAAAGAAACTTAATTCAGTTCTATGTTTGTAAAACACCACATGAATGAAAATGATCTATCATAAGAAACAAATACCTACATGAGGTAGAGTTCCCTGGCTTCAAGACTTACCAGCCTCATAATTAACAGGAACACGACAACAATTAGCTCAAGCGCAACACCTCATTCTCAAGGATCCTTCACAACACAAAGTTCTCAATATTGGTTATGAAAATGATAAAATGATTACCAAATCAAATTCAAATACATAGTTTCAAGCAATCCCATCTGATTTTACTAGTGTAGAGTACAACAAAATCCTTACATATATTCATGAATTAATTAAGTCGTCAGCGTCATAATTTGGAGTTAATGTGCTACACAAATCGACGACACAAATGGATGTTGGATTGGAATATCGGTGATTTCAAACAATGATAGGTTGGCATGCACGAATGATAAGATCAGGGATCGGGGTGCGCTCCTATCCTAAGTTTTGACTGATTAATGTTGGTATTTAGTCATCGATCTCGATGTGGATGAATTGTGGGCTCGTGTGGTTTCTCGTGGTGAGTTTCCTGAGGTGCATACATGGGATCATATATCTCGGCGTTTAAATTTTAGGTAATTTCCTCATCAAACATGGTCGATTCGAGTAGGTCAAGAGCGTGAGATGATAACGAACAAGGGTATCATATGAACGACCCAGATCAAGTATGAAGTTTGAGAAAGAAAATTGGATGGCCCATATTGTAGTTGATTATGTCCAGATCAGTCGTCGGTGACAGTCTTAGCATGTTGAAAGACATATATCGAATCATGGTTCTTCTATGCCGACGGGATTTTAGTCATCGGTGAGTAGAAGGCTCATGTGGTAAAAGTGCACTTTCTTAGTTTTGATTCATCGATGCTGATAAGATATCAATGATCAATGGTAGTAATCTCATGGATGTCTAATGAAGTTGCACTGACTTATTTCCGACGAATGATGAAACATCGATGTCGACGAGTTGGAACCTTGATGATTCCATTTAACTCCTTTTTCAAGACATATAGTTCTTCGATGACCACTATGGCTTGCTCGTGGTGACATGTAGTTTGACGTAGCATCTTTGGGTGACATGGAAAGTACCGACGTGAATCTATGTCACGATATCCCAGGTAAAGATTACCTTAATAAATTGACAGTTGGGATGGTTCCTCGAGTTAAACGGACGATCACGATCTTGAGGAAAATTGATTTGTCGACATCAAGACTAGGTTTGTTCTCAATAGATTTTGCTATGTTCTATACTGGACGCTGATGAACAATGTAACATAAACACTGGAGGATGGCTCTACCCAATTGTCTATCAACTCACATCTATATGTCAGCATGGACGATACCCGACATTCATCGACGTCGACGCTTTTGACGGGTGTCTATCTCATTTTCACATCTATGTGTTGGCGCAACCGATGCTCAACGTTCATCGGTGTCGACGCTCTTAAGAGGTGTCTGTTGGACATTAGGAAAAACAATTTTGATAAGGAAATTTGATAGTTTTGAAATGTTAAGTTTTGAAAACCTTCCCCTTTTAGTGTCTAAACTATCTAGCCTTCTTTCCATTCCAGTGAAAATTCATATCAAGCTCGGGACTTGTCTAAAACAATAGAAACAAAATAAACAAAATGAAACAAAACCTCAAAACTTGTCATGGCCATGCAAAAATCAAAGCATAATGATGAAATTAAAAGAAAGTGGTACCCAAAAATTTTATGAAATTTTGAGGGCTTGTTGAGTGCTCAACAAATGGCGATTCACTAGTTGAAACCAACATCTATGTTTATCCTCTTACTGATATTGATTAGATGCTTTGAGAGTTGGATTTCAAATTGAGACAACGACCCGTAAATGTTTCATAAATATGTGTACATATAACCCCGGGATCATTCATGTTGGTCACTTATGAGGATTCTCATGATTTTATGCCTCTTTCCACTAAACTAGTAACCCATGTCTGCTTGATGATAGGCGATTTGGAACTCATAACTACTAGCAAGACCCAATGTTTTTTTTTTTTTTTTCAAAGTTAAGAACCACACTGCGGTGTTGCTTCACTCCTCGTGAATGTTCATATCCTTGACAAAGTCACCCCAATATCCCAAACCTTTCTCCACTTCTAGCGAGCATCCATAGCCCCGATGGAGATAACTTCATACCCTCCCTGATTGTACATTTTGGCTCATTATGAAAACCCCCTTTTTTGACATTATTTCACAAGTGCCAAGAATGAATTGGGGAGGAGGATATCTATTTCTTGTTGAGGAACATAACTTTATGCCTTTCTTTCATGCCTTTGCTAAATAATGTGAGAACCTACTCTACTCTTCTTGGGGAATTGGTTATACTTTCCTTTGGTCCATTTCCTTCAGGTTTTCTTGGCCATGAGGCAAGCAACTATTTGTTCCCTGAGTAATTTGCATAAATAAATGTGAATTATTCATGCGTTGGAATATCTGGCCTAGTAAGCATTTCCTAGTTTGACTCTGATGTTTAAAGATTGAAAAATGTAGAACTGGGTTCAACATATTACACCACAAGTTTAACACATAACACCCTTGTAATCACACCAATAAATCGAAAATGAAACCAAAGATAGAAACAAAAGAATAACAAAAGAAAAGGTAAACTGAAAGAAAACATTAATTTGGCTAATAAAAAACAAAATGAAAGACAATAAAGGTAAACTATAGTACAAGAAACTTCCTTAAATGCAGCTATGAAAAGAAACGTTTTAGGGCTTGGTCGTTAATAGGGAGAGCCTCAAGCTCACCCCTAAGACTTTGCAAATGGTACATGCCTACCCAAATTTTCTTAGCAATTTGGAAGGGTCCAAGCCATAGGTTTTGGAAGTTCAAGTGTTTCCCTTTTGGCTCATTGATTTTATCCCACTTGAGAACTAAATCTCCTACTTCAAAATTCTTGTTCCTAGCCTGTTGGGCCCCAACAACTCCCTGTAAATTTTTACAAAATTTAAAGGGCCTCCATTATAATCTTGATAATTATAATGAGCTACATAATCAACCTTTTCAAATACTTCCATACCTTGGCTTGATTTGAGACAAAATTAAGACATTCACTATAGTATGAGACATTCATTACAAGAGTATATGTCAAAATTTAGAAATGAGCATAGAAATCTCAATTTAAACAAAAACATTAATTTTTATCAATTGTTTACTTTCATTTAAATTATTATTATGTGTTCTTTCTTTTGCTCATTAGCAAGTTTGACTATTTTGAATAATGGGTTCAATACTTCATCAAATAATATCTTGGTTGATTTCTCATTTTCATAAAATCATTTGGTGATATTAATTAATTAAATTCTTTTTTCATTTTGCATCTCATTTCAAAATAAAAATAATAATAATAAAAAGAATTATCTATCATTTGTTTGATTTTGTAAAAAACCAAAATTAATATTTTTCTCTTCTCAATTAATTTGAAGCTTCTAGAATTTTAAGATCATACTTGAAAGGAAATTATAAACAATGTTTGTTTAGAACTTATAGTTATTTTAAATTCATTTTTGATTTTATTGTTCTAGATTTTGTTTTATTCACAATTTTTGGGTTATTAATTTAGGTTTCTTTTTGTTTCACAATTTTCTATTATCAGTTATTTGGTATGGATCTGATCATGGTTTGAATTTATTATCTAAATACGTTCAAGATGATTGACCCAAAAATAATATTGGATTGTTACAAATAAATTTATGAGCAACAACAGATAAAATTTGGAAATGCGTCAAGAACAGAGACACGATTTTGTGGGACTGGTTTCAACCAAACCGTGAGGAATTTGAAGAAATGGTTGAAAACCCATCTCCCAAATAGACTCATTTACTTTGCACATAGAAATTTTCCCAAACAAATCCACGATTTGAGAGATATCTGTGTCTCTTTACGAGGACAATTTAAGGTGGTGGAAATTATTAGTGATGCCCAGACTGTTCATTCATTGTATAAATATATGAGAAAGTTCAGATCCATGGAGAGGCACGAAATTGAGAGGAGGATTTTTATCCTTTCTCTTTTGTATATTGTTAATTTTGTAAACTTTTCTTCTTTTCAAATGGAGTAACGGATGGTTGGAATCTTTGGAAGAATGGACAAGTATTTTCTAAGAAGAATATTGAATTCCAGGTTTCTTAATGACTTTTGTCCTGTGAGTAAAATGGTTTTATTTTCATTATAATATCTCCATATTCTTTGAATAATTGATTATGCATTGATTTAAATTAGCTTTAGTCTGTTTTATCAATAAATGGTTAATTGTTATCATTTATATATTATTTTTTTCAATCTTTAAAAGTCTATTATCCCAAAAGTTCTTCCTGGACCATATGATGAACATATTTTGTTTGAAACTATATGAGAACACAATTTACTCTTTGGATTTCGTCCTGTGTAGACTTTGCAGTGTTTTTTCATTGTCTTCTCATGTAATTTCTTGATGTGAAATGTTATCTGTGTCGAATTAGCTTTAGTGAGTTCTGCACATGATATTTTATATCATGCTTTTCTTTATGTTGTTCATTATATTTTGGTTTAGTTTATATCTGTGACTGATCATCTATTCAAGTATTTTGATTTTACATCTGATGCTAGATTGCTGATAACACCATTCTTGAGAATTGGAATTTCTTTCATTTTCAGTTATTGGACATTTCAAGGTCACAAGATATATAATTATTTGTCTTTCTATCGTTATAAACTCGCTCCAGAATATGAAACACTTCCTTGAATTTCTTCAGGAAGTATTATACTTGCTTTTGTCATAGGTTTACACTTGACACAGGTTAAGAGGAGTCCATACAAATACAAAGAGATGAATTTAGATTAGTACTACTGATTAGTGAGATGTTAGTAAGTGCATTGTTTTCTTTTATTCATATTTGTTTATATATGAATGAGACGATGATTGCATTAATTAGTTTTGACTTTTTCTATCTCATTGTTTCAATTGTATTTGCTTAGTATATATTAGTTTAAAATCTTTAAACATTAAAAAAACAAAAAGATTTCTGTTCTTACTTTATCTTATTTTGAAACATTACTTTGAACATTCATTTTCACAAGATTTCAAGTAAACCTTGTAAACTGTATATAGATTGTTTATAATCATTTGTATATTCACGTTTATTTTTAATAAACATTAGTAAGTAATACATCATTTGTTAGAATCATAGCTTTAGATTAGTTTATTTATTTTACTGTTTTTAGAACTTTAGTTGGCCAACGGAGCGATTAAACCCGTCGGGTCATTTCATTCCAAACAGATTGGGTTATTTAGACAACCTTGGTCTGGATTTGATCTTCCAGTTGACGGTGTGTCACTTATGCCCCTCAACAAATGGCGCTAGAAGGATGGTCGAGGTAAATTTAATGATTAAATGTTTTACCCCTCAGCTTGTCATAATTCCATATTTATAAATTCTTCTTTTGTGTCATCTTGAAATGCACTAGAAGGCATGCCATACTGACAAGATGGCCTTGCGAGAGTCTCTATTTCGAATGTATTTAATTTCACATGGCTCCCCAAATCACTGTGTTGGAACATGCTTTCCACTTCTCATTACCCGATATTCCCAACGAGACAGTCTCTCGCTTTTCCAAACTCACCTTTGACGGTGGGGGGAATGTGTCTGCAAAAGACCATCTTAACAAGTTTTGGTGTAAATGCATCAAGCATGATATTTCTGATTTAAAGGTTTTATGCAGATTGTTTGCTTTTACTTTCAGGGGTTGGATTAAACATTGGTTTGAGTCTTTTCCAACATATCACATTATTGATTGGTTTCAGTTTGTAGATGAATTTTAGATTCTTTTGAAAAATATGATTACAATCAATTATGTGAAGAATTTTAGACTTTACTAATCAATGACAATTCATCTCCAGAAGGATTTTCAACAAGAATCCATCATGTTCTCTGTAAATTTAATTTTGATGACATGTCATTTGTACGAAACATCCTCTATGTTGATTGCATCCATTTCATCCAATCATATTCAATCGCGAATGATGAATTGGTTACAAATCCTATCACTCAATTGCAAGAAGAATTTTGTTCGCAGGATAAGAGAAATCCATCCGAAAATTTTGAACAAGCAAGGGAGGTAGAACCTATTGAAAAGGTTCTTACTGAAAATCAAATTGGTTTTTCCTCCAAATCATTGTATACTCATCCATCGACCATCATGGAAGAATATTTGATGTTGGTTCAAGGTGAATGTCCATATTGTTCTAAGTCTTTCTCTAATCAGTACTTAAATTCAGTTATTGAAGAACACTTAGGTGATGAAAACAATCTTAATAATTATAACATTCCAATGAAACTGATTAGAGATGTAGATCTGCAATTGAAAGAAGAAACCTTAAATATTCATCCACAAATCATACCTTATCCACAGGAAAGATTAGATGTTTGTCATGAAATTTTTGAATTATTTATCATAGAGGAGACAAATTTAGATGATCATATCCTGTTGAAGAATTTATCACCAAAACAATGTGAAAGTTTTAAGGAAAGTGAAGAAGAATGTATTGAGAATACCATTGCTAAATATCATAGCTCAAGAGATTCTTTTCATGTGTTCATTTCTAATTCCTTTTACTCTTTATATTCTAGTGGACATGGTATTTTACCCACGGTATCTTGATCTTTTCTATCACAATCAGATCTTTTCGATATGCCAAGATTTGGTGAAATTAATTCCAAACATAACATTTATGAAGTCAGATTTGATGCTCTTTCACTTTCATCACTTGCATGGAAAAAATACATGTTGCAAGATGATTTTACACGATTTATTTTTAAAAAAGACAATGCCCTCATTCTTATGGAGATCGAATATTCTACATTGCATATTTGTTCTTTGATTTCTTCGAATTTTAATGTCTATACTTCACATTTTGAAACGATCAATCTCATCAAAGGAAGCGTTCAAACCAATAATCTAACTGATGTCATGAATCCTCTTATGATGTGTTCCCCATTGATATATCCATTTTATCGAATTCATAGTTTCCATCCTATTTTTTATGAAAGGATCTTAGAATGGCTTGAAGATTCGTATCTAAAAAATCTTCATAATAAAGATAAAGTTGTGCTTTCTTTGTTTCTACCTAAATATCTAGGAATTAAGCATGACATGATTTTTTTAGATCCTTCATGTGAAGAAATTGATGAACAATTGGAGAATTGTCAAGAGGATGGGGAATTTCGGCCTTGGCTGATGGTTATGTTAGGTCCCCATAATATTGACAAGTTTTCCAAACTTACTTACACTCTTCCATGACATTATGACCCATATCATGACAAGATTGCAGAATGGTTGGAGGATTTATACATCAAGAAGTTTCAAAGGAATGGTAAGGTCATGATTGTTTTGTTTTTAAATGAATATATAGGAGGTAAGCATGACATATTTCTTTTGTATCTGCAAATACTACATTATTTTATTCTAATTTTCGACTTTCTATGCCTTGCAGGATTGAAGATGCTCTTGTGCCTGCACTGGAAATACAATTTTACTTAGCATTTTCATATATTTAGTAGTTTAGAGTAGGTTTCCTTTAGTTTTATTTATGACTGTTTCTCTTTGTAATAATGTAGTTATGAACACAAGTTAGTACACCAAGAGAACGATAATATGAATGTTGTCAGGGAAGTCCACTTTAAATATTTTCTCTCTGCTTTTCGTTGAATATTTCTTTTCAGAAACACAATATCATCATGAAAATTTTAAATGGAAAGTAAAGAGATAACTAAATTTGAACTATCAATTCAACCCTGACCTAAGGTGCCACGAATAGGACTACACTCATCTTAATAAAGATTTTTCTATTTTCTTCTAGTCTCTTTTACTTTTAATAATATGCTTGGTCAAAGTAGCATCTCATGCATCACTATCTTACTAAAAGAATTTTCTTGCACATGGTATTTTATATGATTTAGTTCTTCCTTTTTTTTACAGTGAGATACTAGTGGATCCAAAAGCTCAAGTTTATCTTTGGCCAAAATCGGTTCCTGAAAACTTTTCTTTTGCTCTTTTCATTTTGTGTAGTTCTGATTTTGAATCTCATTAATAAAATTTGATTTGGTTGTTTGTGTGTTTCTTGTTTTCTTTGATTGCTTTGAATGAGTTTTCTTCTTATTTGTCTTTTTGAATCAACATATTTCTGATCAAAGAGCTATTGTCGAAGGAAACATTTATTTTAAGACTACTATTTTTCAAGCAAATTGAAATAGTTCAAAGAGGTCCTGATATTAAGATATAGCTCAAACAATTGATTTTTAAGTCAATTGTCACTTTCATTTTGTCTTCAAATTGTCTTTGCCAGAGTATTACACGAGAGACATGGTTTAAATCTTTGAGAATTACGATGATCTTTAAATTTTTTATGTCGGCCATATTCTTAAGGAATCACTTTTAAGTGCTTCCCCATTCTCAAGATGATTTCTTAAAGAAAATCTAAAATCTCTAAACCATGATAAAACTTCCAGTTTTGAAAGCAAATAAATAACATGATCAACTATTCACCTGTAATGCAATTAACCTCCAGTATCATCCTGCTCTCTTTGTCATCAATAAATCTATAATTGTATTATTATTTAAAAGTGGCATAAGAGGGTTGGAAGCACTTAAGTGTGAAAAGTGTGTGTAAACCCATCGGGGTACTGAACAGGCTCGCTAGCAGTGGGTAAATGCACACATGATACCAAGACAACTTCCTTGGGGTACTGAACAGGCCTGCTGGCAGTGAAGTAATGTCAAGTCAAGAGGTAGTAGGTATATGTTTTTAAATTAACTTTTATGGAAGTATACATCATGTGGATACAACTATTGGATGGAATTAAAGCATTTGAGTGGGTTAAATGACATCCCTGCCGAGGCTATGGATGTCTGCTGACATAAGTGGCTCTGTCAATGGTATTGATGTTCTTTTATAAACATTGTGACTCTTTGATTAAGACATTATTTCAGGTTATAATCCCCTGCAAATAAAATTCTATTGTCTGGTTATAACATTGAGCTTATCCTAATACTATATGGTCTCAGAGTGAATTTATTTCAGGGAGCTTAAATCATTTTTCAAGTCTTATTCTTTTCTTCCTGAGATGAAATCTTACCAAATCAGAGATAACTGCTTCACCCAGTAAGTCACCATTTGTTGGGCCCCAACAACTCCCCGTAAATTTTTACAAAATTTAAAGGCCCCCCATTAGAATCTTGATAATTATAATGAGCTACCAAATCAACCTTTTCAAATAGTTCCATACCTTGGATTGATTTGAGACAAACTTAAGACATTCACTATAGTATGAGACATTCATTACAAGAATATATGTTAAAATTTAGAAACGAGCATATAAATCTCAATTTAAACAAAAACATTAATTTTTATCAACTGTTTACTTTCGTTTAAATTATGATTATGTGTTCTTTCTTTTGCTCATTATCAAGTTTGACTATTTTGAATAATGAGTTCATTAATACTTCATCAAATAATATCTTGGTTGGTTTCTCATTTTCATAAAATCATTTGGTGAGATTAATTAATTAAATTCTTTTTTCATTTTGCATCTCATTTCAAAATAATAATAATAATAATAAAAAAGAATTATCTATCATTTGTTTGATTTTGTAAAAAACCAAAATTAATATTTTTCTCTTCTCCATTAACTTGAAGCTTCTAGAATTTTAAAATCATGGTTGAAAGGAAATTATAAACAATGTTTGCTTAGAACTTATAGTTAGTTTAAATTCATTTTTGATTTTATTGTTCTAGATTTTGTTTTATTCACAATTTTTAGGTTATTAATTTATGTTTCTTTTTGTTTCACAGGTTTCTATTATCAGTTATTTGGTATGGATCTGGTCATGGCTTGATTTTATTATGTAAATACGTTCAAGATGATTGATCCAAAAATAATATTGGATCGCTGCAAATAAATTTATGAGAAACAACAAATAAAATTTGGAAATGCGTCAATAATAGAGACACAATTTTGTTGGACCGATTTCAGCCAAAGCGTGAGAAATTTGAAGAAATGGTTGAAAACCCATCTCCCAAATGGACCCATTTAGTTTCAACATATATATTTTCCCCCAAAAATGCACGATTTGAGAGATATTTGTGTCTCTTTACAAGAAAAATGTCAGGTGGTAGAAATTATTAGTGACGCCCATACTGTTCATTCATTGTATAAATATATGAGAAAGTTCAGAGCTATGGAGAGGCAGGAAATTGAAAGGAGGATTTTTATCCTTTCTCTTTTGTATATTATTTATTTTGTAAACTTTTCTTCTTTTCAAATGGAGTAACGAATGGTTGGAATCTTTGAGAGAATGGACAAATATTTTCAAAGAAGAATATGGAGTTTCAGGTTGCTTAATGACTTTTTTCCTGTGAGTAAAATGGTTTTATTTTCATTGTAATATCTTCATATTCTTAGATTAATTGATTATGCATTGATTTAAATTAGCTTTAGTCTGTTTTATCAATACATGATTAATTGCTATCATTTATATATTAATTTTTTCAATATTTAAAAGTCTATTATCCCAAAAGTTCTTCCTAGACCATATGATGACTATATTTTATTTGAAACTATATGAGAAAGTAGTTTACTCTTTGACTTTCATCCTGTATAGAATTTGCAGTGTTTTTTCATTGTCTTCTCATGTAATTTCTTGATGTGAAATGTTATCTGTGTCGATCTAGCTTTAGTGAGTTCTGCATATAATATTTTATATCATGCTTTTCTTTATGTTGTTCATTATCTTTTGGTTTAGTTTATATCTGTGACTGATCATCTGTTCAAGTATTTTGATTTTACATTTGATGCTAGATTTCCAATAACACCATTCCATTCCTGAGAACTGGAATTTCTTTCATTTTCAATTATTGGACATTAGAAGGTAACAATATATATAATTATTTGTATTTCTGTCGTTATAAACTCACTCCAGAATATGAAACACTTCCTTGAATTTCTTCAGGAAGTATTATACTTGCTTTTGTCATAGGTTTACACTTGACACAGGTTAAGAGGACCTCATACAAATACAAAGAGATGAATGTAACATCCTGCTCTGGCGCATTTAGAAAATTTATTCTTTGAGGACACTTGCTCGCAAGTGATCTGGATTTTTATGATGATAAAACATTTATCCTTGATGATGATGCGTTATGATAGATGACACGATGTTTTACTTCTTTGATATAAACAGGTGCTATTGACTCAGTTTTATTGAGTGTGCATGGTTTTTGACCTGGAGGATGCAGAGGCATCGAAGGAACCCCTTGGACTCCGGATTGAGTCAGGGAGTGTGCTATTTGAGTTGATTTATTTACCATGACATTTTATTGATTTGATGATCTGTTGTTGACATGTTCTGACATGATGGTTGATGATGCAGGCTGACGATAGCTTGCCGACCAGACTCACATATGGAGTAAAGGGGCCACACACGATTTCCAGAGAGGTCGAGGGAGAGGTGTGG
>SNQJ01S0000772.1:147855-167896 GCA_010110895.2 Picea sitchensis | reverse complement strand
AATTCAGTTAATGTTTAATTAAGGTTTTTACAAAGCAATGGAAGTTGATATAATGGAATGGAAAGGAATGAAATGATAGTGAAATGTTAATGTAGGGTACTGGGATGTAATGGGAGGTCAATATGAGGTAAGGTCATGCGATGTTGCGCAAGATCTTATGTTAATACTAATATTCAAGGGGATGCACATGATCATGTGGTCATCATTTATGGTATTGATATCGCAGATTAGTTACATATGTTATGTTTTAATTAATGATTGATTGATCAAATAGCGCGCCTAGAAATAAAAAGGAATTGTGCCTCGAGTTGGTTACTATTAGATAGTTTACGTATATCGGACACCCTGTGCGCTTGTAATTTCATTTGGATCGAAGAAATGTTTAAATATTTAGATTTTTGGTTGCGCGCCATGCACAATGTTGGATTTGATTTCTAATTCTCTCTCGCAATTGAAGGGTCATGTTACTGTATTGTTATGTTGGTTGCCTTGGGTAGGTCTGATGATGGTCCTTAGCTTAGTGGGATTGCTTGCCTGTGTCGGGAGGGGTGTAGACACCTCCTTGTAGCTTAGTATACATGTCTGTGTGTATTTCTTGTGTAAAGAATCCAGTGATGTATCAAGAGTCTCGGGCCCTTTAAAGGCAGGGTTTCCACTCTTGCGACACACATAACAGAGATTACTAGTTTCTGCCTGAGCAGTCGACCAGGAGCCTATATGACCTTCTCTCTCTCCGGAGCAAAGAACTAAGATTAAACACCCTGCTTTCCTGTGAAGAAATAGTAAAATCTACTACTATGGATTCTTCCTTCTGTGTTTTTACTGTGCATAACCTAGTGTGTCGTTAAATGCTTGTGGTTACCTGTTGTGCGCCTTATGTCTATGGACGTTTATTGCTTGTTGTTACTGTTGTATGTCATATGTCGTCTTGATGTGTTCGTCTTGCTGGTGTCTTGTTCATAGTCGGGTTACTAGTTTCTGCCTGAGCAGTCGGCCAGGAGCCTATCTGACCTTCTCTCTCTCCGGAGCAGAGGAATAAGATTAAATGCCCTGCTTTCCTGTGTAGAAATAGTAAAATCTATTGTTATGGATTCTTCCTTATGTCTATGTCGTTTATATGCTTGCAGTTACTTGTTGTGCGCCTTATGTCCTCTTGTTGTGATCATCGTGGTTGCGTCGTGTTAGTCGTCGGGTGGCGACGTAGAGTCAAGTGTGTCTGTTTCCTCTTTACACGGGTGCACACACCTTAAAAAAAAAAAATTACAGAGTTGTTGTCATAACCAGGAGGACGTTACATATCAGGATCGGATTTCACAATCGAACCCTTGGGCGATGGAGGATTTATGCTCTAGGAACACATTCCACCAGGAATATCAATAGAGTACAACCATATCTACTTTCTTTCTGCATATTTACCGCAGGCAGCAAAACGAAGAAGATGGTTGATCAATTCACTTGCTATTACAGAGATAGCGAAAGGTTGTGTCTTCTAAATCTCCAGAAAATGGAAGTGGATTCCCTCCAAGTGGAAACCATGAGTTGAAACGCTTGCAAGAACAGGATATGCATGTTGTCTCGTTCTCCCGAGCAAATGTCACCAAACAAATATTGATCTGTTTCAGCTAGCATGAAACAGTTTGCTAAAAAAAACATTTTTAAATGTTTTATTTTTAATGTTTAATGTTTATATATATATATGTGTGTGTGTGTGTGTGTGTGTGTTTTATTCTTAAATTTTAAAGGAAAAATATTAAAAAAATAATTCAAATTCACACAAAATTAAAGAAAATAAATTTATGAGCAAATGGAGATAAATTATTTAAAAATTAAGGATGAAATCAATTAGGCATGTTTGCAAAACATGAATTTATTCATTCCTGAAAAAGTTAAATATATCCTACACTTTCTGATTCTCAAGATCACACGAAGCATGAAGGAGAGCATACTTATTCTAAGTGAAAGAAAAAACTGAAAAATAAAAGTATGTTTTTTTATTCATTTACCCTACCTACTCTATGTTAATTAAAAATTAGAGATTAGTTACGTGTAGTCAAACTTCCAATGTAACCATAAGCGCAATAGTAATAAGAATATGTTCACTGTGAATTTCGCAAATGAGAATCAAAAATATACAGAACCATGTGAAATTAACTGTTGAAACTCACTTGAAACCATCGTTCGATAAGGCTTTTGTAGGTGCAATCTGTCTTTCGCAGATCATGTTGCAGCTCCACATTGTCCTCCTCGACCTCTTTCTCACCTAATTGTTCTCCATTGAATATGCAGTCTTCTTCGTATGTTGATTCATCGTTTGTTGTTGGAGGAGTAATTAAGCCCTCGGCTATTGTCAAGATCTCATCTTTGTGAGAAGAGGATATCCCGACCTTTGCAAGGATCTGAGTGAGTTGTTCCAAGATTATACTCATAATTAAACCATATTGAAAAAGGAGAATGATTTATCATCAAAGATTTGAATTTTAAAACTAAGAAATTAAAACTATTTGTAAAAATAAAACACACCAAACTTGAACTCCTTGAGTTACTGGGACCCTACTGTCACCAGGTTATCGGTTCACACAAGTTATATCATCATAAATAAAAACTAAATTTGCATAAATAAAAATACATTTTTTCATAAAATAAGGAGAAACACACTTATGCATAAAAGGGAGAGGACAACCTAACTTTGGAGCAACCCCACTAAAGTGGATGTGTGGGTTCTTCCCTCACATATTATCGTCTTCTCTCTGCCCTTAGGTTGTCCATAAAACAAGTCCAAAAGCATTAAATAAATCTAATTCAAATTCTACCTATTACCGTTTACAACTCCCTGACGACGACGCCAAAATGTTGGTGCAATTATATTCATAATATATTACCAAACATAAATTATCGACCAGGATTTGTAATCAGTAGAGTTGATACACTATATGTTCCGAAAAAAGGTAGTATATCTACATCTGATGAGTATAGAATAAACAAGAGACATTCGAAACTCAACACTCTGTTTTCACACTTCAAAGATAACACTTTCCACACATTTCAAAATTCCGAAAGAAAAACTCATAAACAAGTATAGACACCTTCTAGTTGGGTTTCTCACTATGAAAAGCAAGTACAAATAAAGGGGTACTCACTATGGATTTGTTTATGAATATATGACCTAAATGGCTACTACAAACTCTTCTTCATACCTCTGTTATGCTCTCAAATCTCATTCCTTGTATTCTCTACTCAACTATGGAACAAGTACAATACAAAATAATGGAACCCTTTCTTCACCTTCTAGTTGGGTTTCTCCCATATCGGGTTTCCCAATATACATATTGTGTTCAATTGTGTGGATATTGTGTATATTTTCTCGTTCATTCATTTTCATGTTCAAATATTTTCATAAATCTGAGTAATAAACTAATAATAGTTAATCGAGGATCCAACACAATAAATTGCATAATCTAATATTTCATAATATCATAAGATCTATTGTGACAAATTGTCCCAATGGAATATCCACGATAGTTTACAGATAAATATTTCACAATCTAAATGAAACAGACATTAATTCCTATAAATGTATTTTAGGAAATACAATTGAGACATACAAAATCTCAAAATATCAAAATGTATTTTAGGAAATACAATTGAGACATATCATCTAGGATGTCCCAAAAAATTGTTGGTCGTTGGGTCACTGAAAACATCGAATTACAAGGAATAAAAAAAAACCCTTACAACATAACCAAATGAAATCAAGGCCTCAAATCACACTTTTGATGTGCCAGATAGTTGACACTTGCAAGTAGTACTGTTCTTAATTGGCATGTTTACGGTTTCCTTAATAAGGAATTGTTGCAAAAGAATGAACAAACAAAATCCCAAAGGCTCAAATCTACATATTAAAATCCATGGTGGAATTCAAATAGTTGAAAATCTAATTAATTCAATTAAGCAAAACACTAAAAGACTTCATTTTAATGGATGAGAATTGTGATCTCGTCCACTCAATAGATTTCTAGCCAAATATCCATGAATAGGAAAAACATTTGCAAGTACTGGTCTTGTTAATTAGCATGTTTACCGAAGGTTTCCTTAATAAGGAATTGTTGTAAAATATTGGACAAAAAAAATCCCAAAGGATCAAATCTACACATCAAAATCCATAATGGAAATCAAATAGTTGCAAATCTAAGTGCTTCAAATGAGAGAAAGACTGAAAGACTTCATTTCAGTGGATGAGAATTGGGATCTCTTTCACTCAATAGATTTCGAGACAAATCTTCATATATAGGCAAAGAAGTGAAAACAATGTGTTCTAGACATTGAGAACAATTCAATTCTTTAAAAATGAGAACTGGGACTAAAACCTAGCAGAAATAGAATAGTTATGTAATACAATATTTTATGATTTTATATTTGATTATATTTGTTTGAAAAATCCATCCAAGATGGAACAATGACTTACACATTTTCAAATATTGATGGAAAGGAATTTGTGAAATCTCTCTCTCGACATATATATAGACACAAGCCATGAAAAACTTGCAAACTACTTATAATATATGCATGATTGAAATTTAAGAGAGAGTTCCTACACATCCATCCATTGGGGATATACCTTTCACATTCTTGCACTGGAATGAACTATTAAGCTAAGAGGAAAAAGTATGTATATAAAATATGACACAAGATCAACCAAACTTTCTAAAATATTGAAGGTTATATGTGATAGCCTTGAACTAAGAAATAAGTCATCAAGTTCGTATGAAGCTACATATTCATAGTAAATAATTAAAGGGAAAAAAAAAGAATACAAGGTCAGGGTTCAAAAACAAATCAACATGAATCCAATAAATTTGAGGTAGAATATACACTAACAGATGATCATAATAAGAATTGAATTCTGAAGTTACACATTTGCAAATACTGACAAAATTGTATCCCATAAATTTAACACCTGACATTGTTTCCTTTACAGTTGCACAATAATATATTCTTTCAAATAAGTACACAATCATTGATAAATTCCTCTGCAATGAATAAATATTAGGTTGAATGGAATTTATTCATAACTTTAACTATATAGGATGCCCTCATGCACGAATATGGAATTGGGACATGGTACCAATACAATTGGGTTCCTTGCCTAAGCAATAGTTTAATAATGCCATTATTACTTTAAAACGTAGAAAAGTTCTAAAAGAAAACCATTTGGGATAGTTTTTAGACATTGCAAGGCAATGTTTAAGCACCATGTAAATGAGCATTAACTTGAAACTTAGAGCCTATACGTCGACCTCATGCATGTACATAACATTGACCAAACAAGTGTTAAAAAAAATAGGTCATTCCCACATAGGACGAACATATTCAATAAACACTCACACAACTAAATCAAAGATCAATACATCGATGTTTGTACATGGTCAAAACATTAAAGAGGAAAACAATCCATGACCCCAAGGAACACAACCACTAGAAATATATTAGTGAAAAAAAAAATATTTTACAAGAGAGTTTCTCACAATCGATTATTGACAAATAGAGATCATGGACCAATCGGGTGTAAGCCATGGATCAATATAGTCGTTAAGATCAAGAGAATATGAGTCATCGAGTCACTCTGTTTAGAAAATATTTTATCTATTATTAGATTACATAACTACAAATGCATACTATAAAAACACACTTTTACCTAAAGACATATTAGACCAATTTGAACTTGACTAACTCCTAAGTGTATAAATATCCTAACATCCCCCCTTAATAACAACTTGGGATAGAATTAAAGGATTTACAAAGGTGACATGATAGGAGAAGGAAGGAGGCATTAGAGCCTATTCCCCCTTTAATGACAACTTCATGAACTCATAATATATATTGAAGTTTGGAAAAATACGCTTCTATAAGAGACTTTGTGAAAATGTCTACAACTTGATATTTTGTAGAGAAAAAGAGCACTTCAATAACTTGATCATGAATGAATTTTATAATGAAGTACATGTGTATTTCAATGTGTTTATTGTGCTGATGTTGAACTAGATCTTTGGCAATCTTGATGGCACTATGATTGTTGCACCAGAGGATGGTCGAAGGTTTCTATTGGAATCCAAACTCTGAAAGGATCTATCGAAGCTACAAGGATTCTTGACTTGGATTAATTGTTGCTCAATACTCTGTTTCTACTAGAAAAACAAATATCCTATTGTTTCTTACAATCCCAAGTGACAAGTCTAGAACCAAGGATGAAAACATAACTTCCAGTCAAATTTTTATCATTATGTCTCTAACCAATCCAAATCAATGAAACCAACAAACAAGGGAGTCCCCCTCGTTATCAAACTAAGTTGCCTTGGGTCTTTTATCCCTCAAGTTTAAAATTTTTATCCTTTAGACTTCATTTTGCTTTATTTTCTTAGTGTCATTTACTTAGGTTGGCTTGAATAAATAAAGGCTTGAGTGTTGGCTCATTTTTTGACCCTCACATAGATTTTTAGCCTAGGTTCATTTTCTTGGCTTATAATTTGATTCACCTCATGACTTGACACCAAGATTGACTTGGCCCATGACCTACATGACTTGACATGTCACTCTTTCCACTCATACCTTTATATCCTTGCCATGTTGTCCCTATGTCCTATTAAAAGTGGTCAAATCATCTTTTTGAAAAAGAGCGTTGCCAACTCACTAGGAGTTTATGTAGCACACTCCTTATCCTTTATTCCTTGCCATGATTCGTCGTCATTTCTATGAGGTCATGTTCTACCTTGTTTTCAACACCATGGTTCGTTAAAAGATGCATTCAAAGATTTGGTTTTAATGAGTTTGCTAACGATTTCAATATTTGAATGTTCTCAAATTCGGCATTGCTGAAACTTCTAGTTTGGGCCAGTTGGCAGCAACGCTACAGGATCAATTGTTGAGGTGGATTTGGAAGCCGATATGGTCATGGTGATCTCCTAACCAATTGCAGAGCCTCAAGTTGTCATTACTCCTCCAGGTATTCCGTAGGCTCCCTCCTTTGCATACAAAATTTGTGTGATAGATGTTGCTTGATTTTTGGTAATGATTGTGTCTGCAAATCGCTCCCTCCTTCATCCCTCACCATCCATAATTTCCCTCTCACAGACTTTCATCCACCACACCTGATTTTCAGTTATCAAACACGCATTTTCCTTATGCTCATGAGCATTGAGTGCCCAAGAAAACATTTGTTCCTTGTGTGCGCATTGCACTACCCAAAATCGTTGTTGAAACCTCGCTACATTTCCCCTGCTTCCTCTACTATTTATATTAGAGTATTATTATCCAGGTTTTCAAAGACTATTGCAGCAATTTTCTTTTCACTATGTTGTCATTATTCAGTTTAATATCTATAGATAGTAAGGAGAGGGAAAATTACATTTCTTGCCTTCCAAAAGCCATCAAAACAATGTGATATAGAGGAGAGTCCTAGGAAAGAGAAGCCATTGTTCACTGTCATTCTCCCATTGAAGTTTGCCTCTGTTTTCTCTCCTAGCCTTCAATGCACCATAGCCTTTGATCCCTTGTCTTGACCCATGGAGACACCTCAGAAGAAGAAATATCACAAGGGAGGCACTGTGGTCAAAACTGAACCCTCAAACATGCACTCATTTGATGCAGAGCCAATGGTTAGGGAATTTTTTCAAAGGGTGGGTTGCCTCTCATTTTGCCAAAACATGCAGGGGGGACATCCTGAAGTGGCAAGGCAATTTTCCTTACATTTTGATGGACTTAAGACTAAGGTAGGAGATCTAGAGTTTGAGGTGTCTAAAGCCTCTATTGCAGCAGCCATAGGGATTCCTAACACTAGAGAGACATGGTTTAAATCCATGAATTTAAATTTTGCCTTCTCCAAGGACTTCCTCAAACCAGATTATCAAACTGACAACTTGTCCAGGGGAGTTCCTAGAAGTCATTTAGTTGAATATTTTGACAAGATGTTGAAGATCATATAGAGATACTTGACATGCGACAGAAGGTTTAATATGCTATATCAGTACCATATAAGTCTTGTGCTTCATTTTACTGGTAAAGATGAAATGAATATCCCTTTCTACTTGTTGAGGAGTATGGGGAAAAATTCTGATAGAGTCCAAGCCAAATCCAAGGTTGTGGACACTAGTGTTTTTCACTCTGGATTGATCAAAATGTTGGGTTTGGAAGAATTGAGAAAGAGGAACATTCCATGGGAAAAATTCATTGTTTCTTCTCACATGAAGTTGGACATAGCATCCACTCATCAGCCAAAGATACAAAGTCCTTTTCCATCCACTAGTACTTCTCCAACATGAACCAACAAGAAAAGAAAGAGCAAGCCCCTTACTCAAGACCAAGAGGTCAACAAGAAAGTTGAAGAAACAGAGAGGGAGGCTTATCATTCTCCACAGAGAGACCTTTCACCCCCTCATGCACCTGAATTGGAAGAGGTCCCCTCATCCACTAAAGCCACAGCCAAGAAGGGAAGAAAACTGCAATTCTCTTCACCTACTCTAGCAGCTAACACAAAAGTCAGGAAACCTTTCACAAGATAATCAACTCTCAAGGAGGTTGTTGAAGCACAAGTCCTACCAAAGGTTTATATTCTAAAGAAAAAAAGAGATAAGGGAAAAAGCATTGAGAAGCCTATTGAGGTGGTAGAAAGAGCCCTTGTACAACAGAAAGATGAAGGTGAAGCCATGAATAAGCATGTTGATATTATTAACATCATAACTCCACCTAGCAATCAAACCTTCAAAATATTGATTAGATAGCTCAGGGAAGCTAGGAAGGGGGTTGCTCGCTTGAAATCAGAGGGTTTATCTGAAAGAATTTCCATGAACAAGCTCATGGATAATTGCAACAACACTCTTGATTTGGAAATATTTGCAGCTAGAAGAGCCCTTCCTCTCCATAAACAACTCAATAACCTCTTTAGGCAAAACAGAGGCTTTCAGTCTTAGAACAGAAAACTCAAGGAAGAATTGCAACACTTCAAGGATGAAGTGGTCCATAGGAATTTGAATGTGTTGGTTGAAGCTTCCATTGAAAGAGAGGAGTCAACAGTGAATAAAATCACACCTGTAGTCAAGAATCTTGTCACTACAAAATAAAAACATGTTGTTGTGCTAGAAGGGAGTCCTCCTTCCACAAGGAGGAGTGTTAGGTTGATGAAATAGTTGGGGGTATTGTAACATCCCGCTCTGGCGCACTGAGACCACTTATTATTGGAGGACACTTGCTCGCGAGTGATATTGACCCTTTTTGACATTAGATCTATTATATTTGATTATGATGTGATTGACAGATGACATGATGTGTTACTATTTAAAGAAGCTGATGAAGAATAAAGTATTGTAACATCCCTACCAAAGACCGAAAATCACCGGCTATTGGAGGACACTTGCCTCGCGAAAGTGATATGGACCCTTTTTTGACATTAGATCTATTATATTTGATTATGATGTGATCGACAAATGACATGATGTGTTACAATTTTATGTCGACAGATGCTATTGACTCCGTTTCATTGATTGTGCAGGGTTTCAATTCGAGATGCAGGTATTCCAGGAACCCCTTGGTCTCCGGACCGAGTCAGGGAGTGCGCTTTTGGGCTGATATGTTTATTATGATGCTCATCGGATTTGATGAATTGATGTCAACATTTCCTCGCATGATTATTGGTGATGCGGCCGACGCATAGCTTCGTCAATTTGACCTGGCCATTAAGCGGAGTAAAAGGCCAGCCACACGCATTGCGTGAGGAGGTTGAGGGAGAGGGTGGACAACAACCCTAAACTATCCTACTAGCACTCAAATCATGGCTTGATCTGTAGGTTAACAATTACAAAGTTTGAGAGGTCCACGATGTCAAGAGGGAATAATGAGATAGTCGCTCATGAATATTCTAAAGGGCGCGCAATAAGGCGGGGCCTTATTCCCAGATCCTTAGTCTCCTACTGTTCACCGGGCGGAAAATTGACTCCGTGGGTTATAGAGGTCTACCAATCAGCTCGCCGAAAGTGGCACCCTTTGGATAACGAGTGCATCCCGGCGGCTAACGCCGCATTTAAGAAACTCAGTCGGCGAAGTGGCACCCTTGGAGCACGCGGGTGGCATCCCGGCGGGCACGCCGCCAAAAGGAATTTCTCGAGGGTGGTGCACCCCATGCCATCGGTGCGACCTCGGCGGGCACGTCACGGGTAAGGGTGGTTGATGGATGTTAGCCTAATTAGCCCTAAGTATTCTTCACTTGAATAAAACCTTAAGCACTACTCTTAACCAATCGTCAGCCCAGCTCATAATCTAAACCCTAAGCCAAGACCTTCTAGAAACCGGGGAATTCTAGTGTGGCCTTTGAAAACCTAAAAATTTAAAAAAAAAAAAAAAAAAAAAAAGAGAAGAGAAAAACAAAACTCGCACTTCATCACCCTCCCTTAATCCTGTCTACTTAATAAAACTAACCTCCACTGGATTCTCGTCCATCTCCCCTTATATTTGTCTAATTCACTTTACCACATCGCCATCGCTCCTTGTAAATCCTCTTGTTTCATTTTTGTAAACCTTTACTTTTCCCCTATACTAGTTTCATTCTCACTTAAACCTCTCTTTGATCCTGAAAAATACAGAGCAATTCATGCTGGTAAACTAAATGAGGAATGCATTGTTTATTAATGGAGAAATGAAAAATATATATATATAGGGTATATCTTACTAAAAACAAATTATAAGCCAATAAAGTTACGCTTGTGGAAAGGGAAATAAAAAATAAAATATATAAACGTATCAATATGAAAAAAATGGGGAAATAAAATAAATAATGAAAAGGGGTAAATAAATAAATAAATAAAATGAGAAAAAAAAAAAAAAAAAAAAAAAAAAAAAAAAAAAAAAAAAAAAAAAAAAAAAAAAAAAAAAAAAAAAAAAAAAAAAAAGGAAAGTCAAAAGGGAAAAAGAGGGGGAAACCCAAGGGAAAAGAGAGAATTAGGGTTTGAGGGGATGTTGGGATGGGGAGGAGGAAAAGAAGAGGGGGGCTTTTTGGGAGATTGATCACATACTGAGAAAAGCGAGACCGGGACCGATTTCCGGTAGAGCTTGGGAAGCCTCGCAATATTTTGAGTGGTAGCCTCACCCCTTGGAGGCTTTGAAATGCAGGGAGCCAGACTCTCCTGGCTGTGTGTGGCCCCCTGTGGCCTCGAGGGGCTGAGGGGAAGAAGAGGCCCCCAGTATCACCGGGAGGTACCCCTGCGGAGCTCGCTGAGGCTCCGGCAAGGTGAGCAGAGTCGCAGGAGCTGGGTCATCTCTCTGCCGAGATAAGGCAAAGGTATGCCCTTCTAATTTGTCTAGTAGAATGGTTATTGTATAGACTTGTAGTTTACAGGGTTATTGCATAGCTTGTTTATAAATTGTAGCTTCAATGGTTATCGTTATTTTGGCACTTGTTGTTGTGGTTCCACTGGTTGTGTTCTGGTGATTTTACCACGATTCGTTCACTGTGGGCGAAATCATGGACTGGGCATTTTCTTCTCGGGAATTTCAGAGGGCTTTCTGCACATGGACCTCCTCGCTGTATGATACCACCGCCCTTCGATGCTAAATCAGAAGCCCTTTTCGTTGTTAAATCCTGCCTCTTTAAGAAAAAAAATCCATCGCTCTCCCTGTAGTTGTCGGTGGCTGCTTCCTCGAGATCCGTCCATGATTTCCGTGGGTTGGGGCAGAGTCGGAATTGTTTCCTTCGTAGGTTAGGTGATTGTGGTGTAAATTTATGGACGTCATGGACACTCTGAACAATGTTCGCCCCACTGCTTGATAGATAAGAAACCCGACCGTGTCTTGTCCTCTGCCTGTTCGTTGGGTACAGTAGCGCAGCACCAAGCGTCTAGAACCCTGGTGTAAGGTTCATTGGGTAAGATCTCCCAAAGCTGCATTTCATTGTCTTATTTTTACAGGAGTTTACTGTGCAGCTCTCGTAAAGGGTTTACCCTAGAAGGTTTGCAGTTGGGCGATTCTCGCTCAAGTATTAATCATAAACAATTTACAAGTTGACCCTTCCTCATAGACAAACACGGTCCTCCTTTCTTCCGTAAATCTGGACAAGCCAGTCCCTGCAACCATCCTCATGTTAGGTATTCTTCTTATCTCTGAACAAATCAATCCGTGCAAGATAACTTGAAGAATACCTAAGTGATTTTACCTAGGGACCAGCGGTACCCTTTTCTTCTGTAAAACTGGACAACGCAGTCCCCGCTAATAGTCTTGACGTTTGGTATTTTTCCTTATCGCTGGATAACGCAATCGGGGCTAGTAGTCTGTGGGTATTCGCTTTTGATTTCCATAAACTTCACTGCAATGAGTATAGATATGTTGAGAGATGAATTTTTCGCACCTTGGCCAGTAAGGATAGAGATCGAGGGTTCGACCCTGGCGGTCGACACTTTATGCGCTATTTTCTTCACATATCAAGTTAAAATTAAATTTTATTAAGTCTTTATGGTTGGAATTTTCTTCTCAATGGGCAACGCAATCAGGGCAAGTAGTCATGTGTATATGCTATTGATTTCCGTAAACCTTACTACAATGAGTACGAACATGATGCGAGATATATTTTTCGCCCTGCGGCACGGGAAGGATAGAGATCTGGTGGTTGCCTTTATTCACGTTTTTAAGCTGTTCATTGTTAACCTGCCCGAAAATAGTTGAAGTACATTATTCCTCATTGATGTCCCTGGGCCATTATTAGGCATGGATAAATTCTTAAATGGTTGACATCATCAATTGGGTCGCCTCCTTAGGTTTTTACGCAGGCGGCTTATTCGTCAATGGATTAACGACTCTCATTTATTAATGAGAAAATTACCAAATTATTTTTTTAAGTATAACCCGTGATAAAATTCGTTTACACTTTAAAGCCACGGCTGTAGCGAGAAAGTCCAGACAATATTTAAAATAGATCCCTTACCCGCAAACCTGCCTCCACTTGCGAGATCGCCCAGGTTGGTTTTCATCCACTTCTAAAGGATTAAACGAATTAAGCCTTAATGATTTCCCACCAGTGAATTTAGGATGGTAAATTCGTTAACTAAATAAGGAATGGGCTCGACCTGTTGTTATATTTATGAATCGTAAGAATGGAATGACACCAGTAAATTATTTTAATAAGTAGATAGTGAGCGTTAGAACTTTATTGGAATTCGCATTGTTAAATGTCTGCGGAAGAAATTAATTGAGGCGCCTTGGACGTGTGGCTCTTCATGATGAAAATGTTTCAGGCCGAACCCTGGCTGTAGCAGTGAATTAACACAACACACAAGGGATGAAAGGCCGGAATAGAGAGCTTGCACCGTTTATTAATGGTTTCATTTGGACATGGCGTGTAGGTAGAATTCCTACCAACCATTCTTCTGAAAGCAAATAGCTACTGGATGTTGAAGTAACCTACCGCCATCACACTTGTCAACCCGCCTATACATTAATGACTGACCTTCTTTACACGCTTTAAACTGGAAATAACCTACCACATATTAATAATTGATGTATTAGGGTTTTCTTGCTCGGGACGTTGCTAATGCCGCGTGCTATCTTCCTTTTTGCAAGACATTAACTTCGTAGAAGTTGAGTAATGGTTAATTTATTTCAATTTAACTCCTTTAATTTAATTGGTAAGGGATGGCAAGTCCTAGATTGTTATTCAACTTTTCTTAATTTATAATTTCAAGGGTTGAGTTTGAATTATAGGTGTAAATCGATAGATTATTACGATGTTCCTTACAACCGCCATTAAAGGATACCTTGCAATTTACCAACTCAGACAAGCCTAAAACATATCTTTTTAAACCACAAAAATCTCATCTTTATCGTATTCACTTGACAGTTACTCTGTACATTAAATTGTGCTCATAAGTTACGCTGCTGAATGCAAATGAGGGGATCTTTTAATGCTTCTTCAACAACTCTGCCAAAGTAACGATAAAAACTGAGGTTGTAATTGTGGTTATTCGAATTTGGCTTTTCAATTATTGTTACTTCTGGTACTGTCTAAAGTCAGTTACCTTTAAAATGATCAATTTAAATAGTGACTTTAGACTTATTGGCATCTTAAGTATGATGTCATGAAGTTATTTAGACCTGGTGTTATTTAAGAATACGATGTTGTTCTTATATATTGACATAGGCTTAAGGAAACTATTTGAATATTTTATTTTTTTATAAGGATGTATAGACATGGAACAATTGCATCAATGCTTAAGTTAATGCTTACATTTAATGTCATGGTTTACAGTAATGAAATGGATGAACATTTAATAGATGCTAAGATTGTATTGAACCCTGGTGCAATTAGTTATAGTGAACTAAGGGTTATAGAATCAATGTTTATGAGACTTAAGGTTTATACTCATGTTGTATTGAATATTATGCTAATGTACTATATGGAACCCTCGGTTTATGCTATTAGTTATAGTGAACTCGTGTTAAGGAATCAAGGTTCATGGAGCCAATGTTAATGCTAGCCTTGTGTGGATTGGTTAGGTTGTGCTAAGATTTGGGTAGTTCATATTTATACATAACTAGATGACATGAGAAGCCCCTAGTTATTTTATTGGAAAGTATTTAGCATTTAAGGGTGAGGAGGGGGTTATGTTAGGCGAAGACCCGTGTGGACCAATTGATAACTTATAAGCGTAATGATGTAGATTATTTTAAGATTGGTAGTTATTTGGTAATATGCCTATAATTGGTAATGCTGTTGTTGTTTTAAAGTTGCTTGGTAATGGTTGGCGTTTAATTAGAATGGCTATTAAATGAATTTACCCTATGCTCTTGTTAAAGTTGGCGTTCAATTTATGGCAACTGTAGTAAAGATATGGTGGATTAATGTGATGGATTAAGGTTAGGTTAGTTGATTTAAGGTATACCATGATGTTGTCTTTATGAAAAGTTAATATAGTTGTGGATCGCCTATTGATGATGGTCCCTGGTGGAGCAAGGTCTAGGTGATATAATTTAATGCGTATTTTAGTTCGCGATAGCAGAATTGCAGTGTGTATGGTTAAGAACGAGCTTATATGTTGACACGTTCCCAATTTAAGCACAATAGAGTTAGCCGGAGTTAGTAAAGGAAGGGGAGTTGTTCTTAAGGTTCATGTGGTACTGGGTGGGTAAACCTTTCGCGTGCTTGGTCTGCTTGTGTCAGGTGGAAGGTCGATACCCCCTTGTAGCTTTAGTGTTTACGTCTGGGTGTAATTCCAGTGGAAGGTATCCAGTGCCGTATCAGGACTCTAGGGCTGTTTAAAGGCACAGTTCTACTACTGTGACTCTACCGCTGGATTCCTTCACTCTATGATAGTACTGTACCTAACCCCGAGTGTCTTTTTTCGCTTATCGCTACGAGTTGCACGCCTTATGTCCAGGGGCTTTTATTTCTTGTTGCCACGGTGTCATGTCGGGTCGTCTTGTTGTGTGGACTCACTGGCGTCTCGTGGGTTCGAGTGGTGACGTAGAGTCAAGGGAGTTGTTTCTTCTACACGCGCACACACTTTAAACAAAAAAAAAATTTCGCACCGGTTGACAAAGTAGTTGTTCTTAACCTGGAGGGACTTTACAGGTATAAGCTTCATTTTTAGAGTGTTCTATTTTTGCAAGAGTAAGTGATCAAGGATGTATTCCTTTTTTCCACTTATAAAGGAATTTACAGGCTCCTAACCTATCATCTGAAGTTTTTGTGCTTTTCAAAAGATTACTCTCCTCATACAGAAATAAACAATAACTTGGAACACATAACTCATCATTGAAATAAATTAGGTTACAAGAAATACTTGGAACACATAACTCATCATTGAAATGACCATTATCTACTTGAATTATTACAAACCCTACAACTCTAAGAGATATAACATAAACAACAAATATTTGTTTGGTGTTACATTCATTAAGAGAAAACAAATGGCTTTATCCTTAGCAATATGATAAGATGTTCCATAATCAATAAACCACTCATCAAAAGAAGTATATGTTGCATTGAAATATAAACCAGAAGCAAAAAGTGCATGTCCATGAGAAGAAGAGGTAGATGAAAGAAGAATCAAGATTGATGTTGTTCTTCTTCATCGTCACTTCCAAGTCTTCCATCTTTTTAAAACATTTAGACTCTAGATAACCATCTTTCACACAAAAGTTGCAATGTATATCAGTCTTCTTAATTTTTTTTTGGTCCTTTGTCACCATTGGGAGGGTTTGGAACGCTTGGCTTGCTTATTGTTGTTGGAAGGATGTTTCCTCTTTGGATACTTGGTTTTTTCTTTCCATTGGTCCATTAAGGCTATGTTAGATGTACCTGCAGTGCTAATCACACTAAGTTGTAAGAGCTCATCTTACTCTTTAATCAACGAATCACAAAAAAAACTCAATAGTGGAAGCCTGATAAGCACCCCCTAAAGCGTCTATGGTGGAATAAAAGGTAGATACAAAGATAAAATATGCACTACCAAGCTTAACAAGAATAACATGTATACATCGATCATCCCCGGGATTTATTTTACAATCTTTAAGAAAAACTCTAAGTGTTTTGAACTTAAATAAATAATATACAATGAAAAGGAAATCAATGGGATTTAAAGTAATTAACTAATTTTCAATCCAGTGGGCTCAAATCACATTGTGTTTACCAAATACAACTGCAAGCTTAGCCCAAGCTTTATTTGGGCCATCAATTCCTTGAAAATGAAAACGTAAATCAAGATATATTTCTAATTAATCCATGTGCTTCATCATTTTTATTATCTATGTTTTCTTTCTTTTTGGCATCATTGGGGGCTTGTTCTCTTCCTAATATAATCTGGTACAACTATTTACTTCTTAGTACATATTCTATATGGGATTTACAAATAATTACTTATGGAGTGACCCACTTTTATAGAATAAGTAAAAATCATTTTGCAATGAAGTTGCATACAAGAATTAATTTTAAAAAAGAATATTATAATTACTTTATAGTGATTGAATTTTAGAACTTAAAAGAAATGCACTTTACAACAAAATTATGAGATAATTCAATTTTGCATGAACTTTTCAAAAAGTAACTTAAAAAAGAGAGACTTGTACAAGACCTCTTATTAAATAAAAAAACTTTCAACCAAGTGGGTTAGTGCAAAATATGTAACAATTTTAATTAAGGGGGAGTAATTTTTTTTACTCTTTTTTTAAATCTTTACTTCGAAGTGCTTTCTTACCCCAAAAACACCCTTGTTTTTACTGCAAAAAAATTAACATGATTGCACAAAAAAACACAAGGTGAAATTTTGAAAAAGAAAAAAATGAATATCAACAATAATGAGGTTAAATCTTGGTTTGCTTACTCAAAAAATGCAATTTTTCTCTCTGTATTTTGATTTGTTAATCTCATGTAAACCACAAAACAAATAACATACATTGGTATGATAAAATAAGATAATTTTATTAATGTCCAACTAATGACCACGTAAGTAGGTCAAAGGGACTGTTGAGCATAATGATGCCAATATAATGTGGGAGTACCAAAAGGTCTCCTAGAAAAGAAAACATTTTTTCTCTATGTTTCTGATTTCTTGAGATCACACAGAGTGCATGAAAAAGAGCATACAAATACTAGAAAGAGTAGAAAACTAAAAATAAAACAAATATTAAATTTGCATTTTTTCTTAAATAGGGCATATTCCGAGTTTATACCTCTAGATCTAACAAAAATGGTTGTATATTAGAAAAAAGAAACATTTTCAAGTAAAACAAAAAGTGTTTCCTACTGAAAGCAATGCTCCTAACACAATGGAATGGTTCGCTCAGTGTAGAAATGCACATATATAGTAAACCCAGAAATGCAACAACTCATATTCAATATCTCGATCAACAATGGGAGCAGATATTCAAAAAGACTCTGATACCATGTTAAACAAAACATGGTATTCCCACAGATGATCAACACGCTCAATAGCCACTCATACAACTAGATCAAAGATGAATACACCAACGTTTTTACGTAGTTAAAACCTTCAAAGAGAGAAATATTCCACAACCCCAGCCAATGAGGTTGATTGAGGCAATATATAAATGTAAAAGAAAAATACTTTACAAGAGAGTTTAACACAATCAATCATCAACAAATGACCCTCCATTCTCTTTAAATAGAAATCATGGACTAATCAAGTGTTAAGCCACAAATCATTTTGTAAGATTGAGTGACTTAAGTGATTTAAGTCATCTCAACGAAAGATTAAGTCATGACCCTTAAATCGTGAAATCCAAGATGTAATCTTGGCCATTGAAATCTAGGGTTAGGGTTTTATTCATTAGGAAATTATAAAAGAATATCTAAGGAGAGAGTGACGCACACAATGAGTGCATAGAAGAAAGGAGTATTTGTCATGTACTTATGTCTGAGTGGGACGGGCTTAGGAAGTATGTAGGGGGAAGCTAGGGAGACAGCAGTCAGGTGGGCTAGGCTATCAGCTGCAATGTTGTAATCCTCTAATGGGCCATTATCCTAGGACGGGAGCCTTGGAGTTTTAGCAATAAATCAAACTCGAAACCTGTTTTCCCGAGAGGGTTTTTCCAGGGGTGTTTACCCAAATCTCGTGTGCAATGTGTGTCTGGTTTATGTGTTAATGCTTCTATTGATTATTTGTTGAGTAACCTAGTTGTGCTCTTATTCAATAAATATGTTTTATTTGGAATAATTTGTCAGTGCTCGGTTCCAAAAAGTTAACATGGTATCAGAGCCTGGATTGTGATAACCAAACCAGATTGCGAAGAACCGAGATTGATTTGTAGTAGCGAGAAAAAAAAAAACTTTCCAAGTTGTGGGATTAGCTACAGGGTGAATAAAAATAAAAAATCTTTGTATGACCTCCATACAAACGCGTGGGATGAGAAAGACTATTGTGTTGGGTCTCACAAAGATCGAGTGAATATCAGCCAGTGGAGTGGATGGACCAAAATTGTTCAGCAGTGAAACATGGTCGAGTTGGGCACATGACACCAGAGAGCCCGCAGATGTAGACGCTAGGTGGTTGAGCATAGAGGGGCGACGACAAAGAAGAAATTGCATGAAGGGTTGAGAATACTGCAGCAGTCGTGGAGCTAGAGCAGTCGAATGGTGGTGGATCGGGCCTACTGCAGTGGAGGAGCAGCTTGCAACAGAAGATGCCGATAGAATTCGGTTATGCATGGAGTATAGCCAACTAAGTTTTGAGCTTGCATTGATTACAACCGCTAAATCGACCACTGAAAGGAGGAAATTACAGTCACCAGCCACTAGAAAAGGAGTTGATGGTCGCTAGAGTGTATGATGACTATAGCGATTGGTTGTAGAAGATTCGGCGGGTGCAGATAGGGAGAGATGCATGGGATGTGGTTGTAGGGAGGTTCAGTCATAGAGGAAGGGCAATAGACATGGGAGTGATAGCAAGTCGATCCCCAGCCACCAAGGCAGCCAACAAAGGCTCTACATGTGGGTTGCAAGTGGAGAATTTTATCGATCATTGTGCGAAGAGTATCTGTAGAGAAATTTATGATGGACAACATGTGTGAAAGGATCGTGAGTATTGTGCATGGAGGTAGTCGGAAGCTTACAGGATCTATTCAAATGTACACTGGGAGAGCGGTTGGAGCAGCCAAAAAAGGTGGTTGCGTGGGCATTGAGGATGGGTTGGATTTGTTGTTGAATTGGAGCATATGATTGCTAAGTAAGTACGACAGGTGTACATGTGGGAGGCTCCAACAAAGAAGTTGCAGCCACCAACTGCTAGAAAAGGATGTGGCTGCAATTGATGTTGGAGTTACTTCACACACACCTAGGATTTATTTTTCCTAAGGTCCTAAGGTTTTTCCTATGTTTATTAGTCATTATTCAGTCTCCTAAAGTTTAGGGGAGAATATTCCACTTGGAGAATATTCTCTTCAATTGACACTTTAGTTTGACTAGTTGAGTTCAGTCTAGATGTTGCATTGGTTTTGCCACCATGAAAAATTGGGATCATCACCATGCTAATGCGCATTTCCCTTGATTCCTTGATCT
>SNQJ01S0000772.1:123832-139281 GCA_010110895.2 Picea sitchensis | reverse complement strand
CCCTGGCCATTTTAAATTATTATTTGTCATTTATGATTATCCAAGAAAATGTGTCATTAATTTAGGGTTACTTTATTTATTGCCATTCTAATTAGGATGTTATTTTCAAGTATGAGGTATATCGTTAAATTCGATGTGAGGTTACTACTCAATTACCCATGTGATGTCAGTAGGTTGATATATTGTTATTTAAATAAGCTCCTTAAATAATGGAATTGCTATATCTGGTCATTTCTAAATAAGATGATTCATTGATATATTCATTTAACAATGAAACATTATTATCGGAATACATCTAATATCGAAATATATCAAATATCAATGGGATGTTATCATTCAATATCATTGAGATGTTATTAAGTTTTTATACTAATATTTAAGTAGGCTCTTTAAGTCTTGAAATGTTATCCCTTGTCATTTGCAATTATGATGGTTTATGGAATTTTCAATTAGAACGATAAATGTTAGCGCTTTAGGTTAAGGAAAAATTTCATGGCATACCTATGTCGGGGAATATTGTTTATAGGTTCGCAATTGTAATGTATTGTGAAATCTGAATATACCACATAATAAGATTGCTCTTCTGTTCATCCTGGTTGCGTCATACTGTTCAGTATGTCACTACTTTTACCCGCACACACACACCTTAGTCACACAAACGAAAAAAAAAAAAAAAAATTTGCACCTATCACTAGAATGGTTGTCGTAACGGCGTTGGTCTTTACAGAAATCAAGAGGAGCAGGAGATCTTGTACTTCAAAGACTTATCACTTCAAATATTTGCACCTCGGAGCGCCCGAAGCCTGGAGTTCCAAAGTAAATATTCGTCGTTGAAATCAAGAGGACACGTTGCAGGAGATCCTATACTTCAAAGACTTAGCACTTCGGATATTTGCACCTCAGAATGCTCGAAGCCCAGAGTTCCAAAGTAAATCTCCGTCGTTGAAATCAAGAGGACACGCGACAGGAGATCCTATACTTCGAGGACTTAGCGCTTCATATATTTTCACCTCGAAACGCCCGAAGCCCGGAATTCCAAAGTAAATTATAGCCATCCAATATCAAAGGACACGCGACGTCAGATCTTCCAGTTCAGGGACTTAGCGCTCAAGAGAGTTTGTGCTCCCTTTCTTGTCTATTTATCCCTTTCCCTACTATATTTGGTCATTTTCTTAGTTAATCCATCTTCCAAACTGATTTATCATTCTACTAGATTCTGAAATCTAATCCATCAAGTTTTCTTGCAACTTTTCTTGGCGCCATAATCCTTAAGGAAATAAGATTAGTTTGACTGTAACAAGAGAGGTATGTAAGTTTTTCAAATAGATAAAACTTGCTAATTGTGAAAGGTGAAAATGAATTTGAAATCGAAGTGCTTATATTTAAACAAGATTCATTGATCTTTGTATAACCTTACTGACGAAGAATTTATTAACATTAATGGAGATGTCTACCTGGTGATCTGCAATTCTCGTTTGAATCATTATCCTTAATTAGTCATAAATGTTATCAATGTTTCAATGGTTCGCATTCGAGAGTTCTAGATGTGACAGAGTGTGAAACTCCCAAATCCCGAATTCGCAGAAAGATTAATCTCTGGATAATCTCTTTTAAAACCTTAATTAATCATGTTTAAAATGGTGCATTAACTTCAAGTGTTTCGTAAGTTCATACTTCGGGGACTTTTAATGTATCTCAAGAGGGACTTCCTGAAACCCGAAACTGCGAAGCAATTAACTATCTCTTGATCATGATTAACTTAATTATTTAACGTTCAATACTTCAGCATTTTGATATTTCGGTGATTCGTGAATTCATTCTTTGTTAAGGTATCGAAGGATCATCTCTCGTAGTGACATGTTATATATGACGTCATTCTGGATGACGTGTCAAGGAAAGAGAGGTGCCACGTGTTACTTGGGATCGTGTGAATCCTCCAATGAAAATGTCAAAAACGGGTGGCACATGTCAACTCAGAAAAGATTCAAAAGATACATGTGTCTTACGACTTGTGCCTTTAAAAGGTTTAGAAAAAGTTATGAGAAGATACCTTCGGGTTTTAGAGTTTTTATTCTTTAGACTTATTGAAACATCTAAAGCGCGAAGCTCCGAAGCGACCGTTAGAGATTTACCTCTTTAAAATTCGGGCGACTCCAGAACTCCCGAGGTATTAGGATCATTCGATCAAAAGGGAAAACTCATCAATGGGGGATATCGTGCGTGACTTATTATTAACTAACCAGCAATGAATTTGATTTAAAATTAAAAGATCATTTTCTAATTTTTTGCTTTCTTCGAGTAAAATTTTATTTTTCATGAGGTGAAAAATATAAAGCTCAAAAGTTCAGAATTGTATGTGTTCCAACATAGGCTCCATCTGGGGATTGCGTCTCTCTGTGAGATGCGGAAGAACAGTATACCGAGTGCCTTTATTGGGAAAATGGATTCATTGTTTCATTTCTAGAAAACATTTTTAGGAGTTAATCATATAGCGAAAAAACGAACTTCAACCGAATCTCAAAAAACCTTCAAAACACACCTAATTATTGATCTCAAGTTAGGCTATTTAAAATTTCCCTTTCCTAAAACTGAGTTTGGATATGTTTAAGATAATCAAAAGAAATTTAACCGAAATATCGGACTTCGATCAAATTTGTTCGCATCAAGGTTAAGTAGATGTAATAATTTATTTAGGGAATCCCTCGTTGGTTCAGAATGTAAATATTACTAGAAAGAGAACTAGATGTCAGAGTATGTTATATGTGTGTGTGTGTGTGTGTGTGTGTGTGTGACAGTCATACAAATATCATAGATATTTCTTCACTCCCAGCAATCATGTTCAGTACCCCGGTGAAGATATCTACTTCTCCCATTGAATTTTCTTTCACCACTTCAATTAGCACTTTTACATTTTGTTGAGATGAGGGCAATCATTACATGAATTTCCTTCCATCATCTCTTTGGACAAGATGGGGGAAATCAAATTATGAATTTCCTTTCACCAACTGTATTATATTTTAATATTTTGAAGAGGGAGCAATCAATCTATATGTATCATACAAGGGATGATATATGCTTAAGATTTAAAAAGAAGGTTTGTGACAATTTTTTAAGTATACTCTGAAACTAGTTTTCTCCCAATCTTCAATACACCTTCGCCTATAGGGAAGATTTTATAGGGATTTTGATTTTTCAAGGATCGACCTTAAGCGAATTAGTCAATTTAAAATCTGATACAAGAACTAAAGTCATCAGGATTAGCCTAGACATACTATCTTTCAATTAAAATCAAAGGAACATAAATATTTTTGCCTAATCTCGTTTTGAAGATATGCTTTTAAGTTTTTAGAGTCAAGGTGAATTTCCTTCTTTCTATGAAGACTAAGGAAAGGTAGTGAAAATCAGGAGTGAATAAAATTTCGAGGGTAGGAAAAAAAAAACCAGAATGAGGACTCAAAGGGCCTTAAGAAAAACAATCCCACTCCCACACAAGTTTGCTTATTGATTCTCGAACTTCCTTTCAAGCCTTTTTTATTTTTATTTTCTTTTTCTTTTTATTTCAATTTTTTATTTCAAAGAAGAATTCAAAATTTCTCAGTGTGACATTCTACGTTGTAATTTTATATTTCTTTGATCCCAATATTATCATGAGTGAAACCCCCTTTACGTTCGATAAGATTTCCTTAAAATTTTAGTTTGAACTAGCAGGGTAGGAATTCATACCTCAGATTTCCTTTGTATTTTCAATCAAGAAGATCATTAATTTTTTACCTGTTTTGAGAGAAAAAGAATGTTTTGAAAAATGAGTGTTTGTTTCTGATGCATCCTTATCTCTCGTTTTAACAGTAAGTATTCTGCACAGGAACAAAATGCGAAATGTTAGAAAATTCTACAGAATAGAGATGGTATGTGATACAGATGTTTTTATATTATTCTTTGATGATGTCAAGTAAACATGGCTTATTTACAACAAATGATAAAATGACTTGGATAATTTACAAAAGAAAGGTAAAATTGCAAATTTAAACAGAAAACAAATGTCAATCCAAACCGATATATACAATGGGAATCTGAAATATGACTACTACATAAAATGTTTTAAGTAACGCTCGTTGATAGGAGCGTCAAGAATTTCTCCCTCGAGGTTTTCCAGCGAGAAGGAATTTTTCCCCTCAGTAGATGCAATTCTGAATGGTCTGAACCTGAGATGATCGAACTTGCCATGTTTCCCTGCATCTTCTTTTCTAGCATCCCACTTTAAGACTAGATCGTTAGGAAGAAACACCCTGTCTTTAGCCTTTTTATCGAAAAGGGCCTTCAGATTATCTTGGTACTTTTGAAGTTTGTCATCTACTTCCACTCTGTTATGTTGAACTTTGATTATTTGATTTATCCTTATTGTAACTCCATTTGGCTCTTCATTTTCATCCTGCCAGAGTTTCATCACAAGAAGAGAAAGATTGATAGGAAGGAAAACGTCAGTACCATAAACCAATTGAAAAGGGGACATACCTATTGATTTCTTGGTGCCGATTCGGTTTTCCCATAGGGAATATTTCAGGTGGGTGTGCCTATCTTTTTTATTTTCTGTCAACACTTTTTTTATTATAGTCATCAAGCTCTTGTTAAACGATTCGACCAGTCCATTTCCCTGAGAATAATAGGTCGTAGAATGTCCTAACACAATGTTGTATTTATGGAAAAAAATGATCATTGCCATAAACTTAAAATCTTGAGCATTGTCAGTGACTATTTTCCGAGGACAACCAAATCTCAATAGGATGTTTTCTTCCAAGAAGTTTATTACCACCGAATCCGTAGCATTCCAAATTGGAATGGCTTCTATCCATTTAGTGAAGTAATCGGTAGCGGTTAGAATCCATCTATGTTGAGCACTTGATTGCGGATAGATTTCTCCGATGAAGTCTAGGCCCCATTGTTGAAAAGGGGCTTCAAATTTTACTGGGATTAAAGGTAGGGCAGGGAGCTTCTTCTTGCCAGTTAACAGTTGGCATGAATTACAGGCTCTAACTCTCATGTTCGCATCGGTAAATAACTTTGGCCAATAATATCCAACCCTTAAAATATTGTAGGCCATTTCTCTTCAGGCATGGTGTCCTTCACACACTCCTTCATGGAATTCATCGATGACGCCTTCTGTTTCAGATTTTGTTAAGCAACATAACAAGAAACCTAGAGGGTCTTTCCAGTACAGTCGACCATTGATAATACAATATTTAATTGTGTGTAGCTTCAAAGTCCTTTCTTTAGACGGAGTCATGTCATTCGGGCACTGAAGGGTAAGGAGGTATGTAACAATATTGTGATATCAGGTAGAGGTGGAAAACTTATCTTCAATTCGAATAGTAGGCGCCTGATCGTCAATTTCCTCTATATCCAGGAGACATTCATGTTATTCGAGGTTATTTATCTCGAGAGCCCTGAAATTTGATTTGTCTAACAACTTCACCATGCCTTGACCTTTAACTAGCTTGGTCAATTTCACTTCTAGATCAAACTCTTGAATTTTAGCCAACCATTGGCCTCTTCTTCCATCACTGTCTGGCTGAACCAAGATTTCTTTGATAGCATTTGTTTGTACGTAAGAGATTATTTTGGAATGCAATACATATGTTCTGAAGGCCTTGAGAGCCTTCACCATTGTGTATTATTGCTTCTCAAGTATATTGTATCTTAATTATGCATCCCTGAGGCTTTTGCTGAAGAAGGATATTGGTTGCTTGAATCCTTCATCGTTCTTTTGCAGGAGTATCGTTGCAACAGTATGTTGAGAAGAGAATGAGAAGATTAAGAATTCATTTGTATAGTCCGAACTTTCTAGCACCGGTGCTTCCCCTATATATTTTTTGACACGCTCGAAAGATTCTTTAGCTTCTGCAGTCCATTTCACTTCGTTTTCCTTCTTCAACATATATGTAATCATTTTGATTATTTCAGCAAAGTTGGGAATAAATCTTCTCAAAAAGTTGATCTTTCCTAAAAACGAAGTCTATAGCCTAAACTTGCTTAGGGTTGACCTTGATTCCTTCTTTTGACACTATATGACCTAAGAGATTATCTTCTTACATAGAAAAATGTGATTTCTTGGGATTAAGAGGCAAACATAACTTTTTGCATTTTTCGAAGGTATACCTGAGGTGTAGTAAATGTTCTGCATCAGAGTTAGAAAAAACCATCAAATCATCAAGATAAATTACAACGAATTTGTCTCTCTCACCGAAAAATGTGATGTCCATCACTCTCTGGAAAGTATACCATGCATTCATCAAACCAAATGGCATTTTAGTGTACATAAAGGTTCCCCACGGAGTGGTAAACGCAGTCTTTTCTCTGTCGTCTTCATGAACAACGATTTGATTAGAACCCAAAAATCCATCAATCATGGAAATCATGTTGGCCCCTACTACCTTCTATAGAACATGATCCATTTTCGGGAGCAGGTAGTTGTCTTTAAGGGACAACCGATTTAAGTTTATGAAATCAACACAGAGCCTTATTTCTCCATTTTTCTTTCTGACGGGAACCAAATTCTCTACCCATTCAAAGTACCTGAGTGGAACGATGATTTTTGCATCGAGAAGTTTCTTAATTTCCCTTTCTATCACTAGCAGGAGAATCAGGTTTATCTGTCTGAGTTTCTATCTGAAAGGTTTAATATTGTGTTTTAAAGGAATCTTATGTTCAATAACAGAGGTATCATAAGTTTTCAAATCATCATAATACCATGCAAAAACGTCTTTGTATTTCCTAAGCAACTCAGCGTACTTACTTTTCATTTGGGTCGGAAGGTATTTTGATATCTTGACCGTTTTGGGATCTTTGTTAGTTCATGTTAGCACAGGATTGTGTTATACCTCAACTTTGCATAATTCCTTCATTATTCATTTTGGAAAATGAATATAATTGTTATAAGATATTTTATTTATTTTGGGGAAAATTAAAATTATATTAGGTTGTGCCCAATCTCCAAGTTCAAGCATTAATCGACATCTCAAGACAACACTAGCCAAAGACACAAGCATTGACAACACTCTCACAATGTTCCAAGCATCAAAAGCACCCACGAGAAGTGTTTACAATTTTTGATGGTTGCTACAGTTATAAGTAATCGTTCTCCTTTTTTATCTCAATTATTTTGATGGATGGTGCTAAGAAATTTGTTAAGTTTTCACAGGATTTACGCTACCCAATTCCACACAGAAACACAGGCGAGCGCTACCGAAATGTTGGCAGAGACCAAATTGTGCAGAATTATTTTGGAAGGACACTTCTGCCAGTTTTGAGTGATTAACTTAAAAATTGTATTGTGAACAATTGAAAAGGTATTTTTGAAAACTGGAGGAGGTTTTTGTTCATAACATTTCAAATAACAAGAAACTCTCTCAGTTTTTCAAAATGTGTTATGGATTGAGAGATATTAGACATAGAAGTGGCGCTACCAATTGTTTTATAACGGCACTACCAAATTTCCTATAGCTGTCACGGTTTTGATATTCGCCTTGTTGGGAGGTTGCCACCTATCAAGGAGGATTCGAATGGATTTTCAAGGATCAGTTAGATGTCAAGGGACACCTACACCTAGGATTTATATCCATCAAATGCCTCATGAAATGAGGTGGAAACAATTTATTAATGACTTCCAACAAATTCCTGAAAATCAGCAGTTTGTTGGATTTTTGTCTCTTTGATTGTTGCCACCTATCTCCAAGGCTTATAATCCAATGGAGGAGATAGGATTCGACCTCCTAAGGTTACTTGGATGTTATTTTCTATTTAAGGAAGGAGAGATCTCTTGGATAAGGGGATTCATGAGCCAAGAGAGGCTAGAGAGAGTAGGAGCAAGCAATTTTCCTGTGTGTGTTCATTTGTAAGCCTCTGGGAATTTTATGATTGTAAGCATTAATTCTATTGGAGACTCATGAGAGTTGTGATTTCAGATTGTCATTCTTTTGTTTATATATCTTTTTATTTGAATATATTGTAGATTTGAGTATCAAAGGTTGTCAATGATTTATGGATCCCTAACCAGAGCAGAGGATCTGTTGTATTTTTTCCATTAGTCATTGTTTATATTCAAGTATTTGTTGATTCATTAAATTGAGAGGATATCTATTTAGTGAATATTCTATCTTATGTTTTCCTTCTTCATTCTTCCACCTATCAGCATATAATTTTTTTTTATGTTGAGCAACTTGTGTGCCTTCGATGAGTAGGATGTTTGTGACTCCATTTCCCATTGGTGTAGCCTATTGATCTGCAATTTGCTGCCCTCTCCCTTTCTTTCTCCATATTGTTGATCCACCTATTCAAAACCAAAATTATCTTTTACATTCTGATGGGTGTTGAGCTTACACTTTAGCAGTCAAAGTGTGACTTTCAGTGCTAACAGTTCCTACATTACACTCTTCAACTTCTTCGGGTTGGGGATGTAAGGTAGACTTTAAAGGTATGTCATCCTGGTCAAACAACGTTTCTAAGGGGATCAAGCCTCTAGGAATCTGATTGTTCTTAAGCAAGATCATGCGGTGGTTTGCAATATTGTCTTGGAATTTTTATGGGTTCTCTCCTTCTTGCATAACCCAAGCAGGATTGTTTTGGTTTTCCTGATCTATGTGAGTTTCAGAAAACTCATCAACCATCTCCAGAAACGGTTTGATTTTTTCGTCGTCTTTGAACACATGCCAGTGTTGAACATTGTTCAAGATCGAATGTCTATGCCTCATCTCGATGTAGGGGGTATGAAGGTCGCGGCAGCCTTGGCGAAGGAGTCAGCTTGTTGATTCACCATCCTGGGAATAGAGTGAATATTAAAGGACGAGAAGTTCTCTATAAGATCCCAGGCGCAATTCCTATATGATCTCAACCTTGGGTTCTTAACTTGATACTATTGTTTCACTTGTTTTACGATAAGCTTTGCATCACCATAAACTATCAGATGCTCGATTTTTAACTTCATTGCAACTTCTAATCCTAAAACCATAACTTCATATTCGTAGACATTATTCATATAATCAATATCCCATTGTAATCTATAAGAGAAGGGAATAGCATACTCATCACCTGGTGCCACGAATAAAACTCCAGCTCCTTCTCCTTCACAGGATGAGGCACCATCAAAGAACATTTTCCGCATTCATTCTCTAACATTTACATTTTTCTTTGTTATTTCTATTTTTTTATTTTCTTCTTCTGTACATTCTTGAAAATCGTCATCTATAGATAATATACAATTTCTTAAGTCCTGATCAACAACATAGACTAGGTAATTATTGGGGTTTTGAGGGTCACTTACAGTATACACCAATCTAGTTTCTCTGTACAGTCGCGTGAATTGCCCACCAAAAATTGGGATCGTAGCGTAAGTCATGTCCAACTAAATTGATCCTCCTAATTTGGCGCCCCAAGACCTAGATAGAAGCATGTCGTACTTGGCAGGGACGTCAACAATGACCACATCCATAATGATACTTTTCACAGGGATCTGAGCAAGATTTACTGCCAAACCTTTAATCATTCCTAGACACTTAACCTTTCTAGAATCAAACGAGTACAAGTCTTGATAAGGTCTGGTAATTTCAAGGCCCAACTTTTCCATGATAATTTTAGGCATTAAATTATGAGAGGCCCCAGAATCTAACATATAATTGTGGAGTAAATGGTTGTGCACAGTTAGTGTAATATACAATGGAGCAACATAATCCTTATTGTTTTCAATGTGTGGATTGAACATGATCATAGGTCTTTCATCCTGCAGATTAATAACGTCTGCTTGACATTCATCATCATAAAAAGGTATCTCTTTAGCAATTTGCTTTTTATAAATCGAGTTTTTTACAAGTTCAACCAGAGGCATTGGGATTTTAATTTTATTAAGTTCATTTTCCAAACTGAAACCTCCAATTGTTTTTTTCAATTTATCTGGTTGGAACTTATGCTTCTGTATTTTTCGGCTTCTTAGTTTGCATTGTTCTTGTTTCAACTGGCTTTGTTCGAGCAGCTTGTGTTTCAGTTGGTGGTTTAGTAATTGTTGCCTCATTCGTTTTACTTCGTGATAAAATCATTTTTGGTGGAACATTCATAGAATTTTTCTCTCTGGGCCTTAAATCATACTTTTGTTGGAGTTCGGCCATTATTGATTCGGCGAGACCTTGATACGTAGAGTCTCCCATATTATTGATGTTTTCCTCATTATTAAATAGGGATTTCAGGTCTAAAGAATTCTCATAATCCTTCCTGGTTAAATGTGGCTCAATATCATCATCGCTAAGGTTATTTAGATCTTCTTCTAACTCCTCATAATCTTGCATTTCATCCCTCTTCATGAAGTTTTCAATTTTAAATGGGGCTTGAATCTTTTGATCTTCATTTTTTACTTGTCTTTGTTGTATATGGGGGTTAGGGTTTCTCCTGAACTGATTCATAACGTATGGATCAGGTTTGGCTTGATCTAATTCCATTCTGGATATTTTGTTTAATAAATCTTTAATTATCTTGGCCATCTCATCCATTTTTTCTTCTGCGGACTTCCCAGATCCAAAGGGTCCTGCCTATTATTTGAAATGCCTAGGTTCTTTAGTTCCCATTTCAACCATAGTTTTTAATTTCCCGGGTGCCATCATATTGGATTCAATTTCTATAGCATCGTATTGCATTCCTGATAAAGTGGTAGACCTCCTTTCTCTTAGAAGTAGAGCGAAGTCGGAATCGAAAGACCCTACAAAAGTTACTTTTGCAGTAGGTTGAGAAGGTTTGACTTCGGTTGGTATTTTGTTATACAATTTATTGAACCTCTGGATAAATTCAAGGATTGATTCAGAAGTCTTTTTTCTTAAAGCCCCGAATTCGATTAAATAATAGAGATGGTCCTTTTTTTCCCACTGTCTTAGGAAGGCATTTTCTAGTTTGTCATATGATCTTATGGAACCTACTAGGAGTCCTCTTAACCAGGTCCTCACTTGTCCTTCAAAGGTTTGTACTAACATCCTTGAGTAAATGTCCTCGTGTTCGATGCCAAGGGGATCCTTTGTTCTCATTGGTAACAGTATCTGTCGAATCAATCTCAACTTTTATCTCGAGAACAATTACCTCTGGAGTTTCGAGTTTAGCCTCAGGTTTACTAGTTGATGCCTCTGCAGAATGAATTTGTTTAAAACTTTATGTAGGGTTTAGTTCTTTAGTCTGAACCTTAGCATTAACTTGTGTAACTCTGGGTTGATATACTTTACTTGTTGATACAACAGTTTGTTTGAGATATCCCTTGGTTTCAACAACTTTTTGGGATCTGACACTGGTGTGGTATGCTTATCGTCTAGATTTTTCCTGGTATTCTTTCGACTGAATGCCAGTTTTGTCTACGGTGGAGTCGCCAAGTGAAAAGTAAAATAAGCCTTACATATGTATTCAATCTGTGTTCACCATCAAAGATAAAAATTTACTTTTTCCTTTTCCCAGTGAAAATGATTTTGTTTCTTCGTCCCCGACAACGGTGCCAAAAAGATGTTGTTCCTGAGATTAATCCTAAGGCTCAAAGAGTAATTTTAGGCATCATGAGTGTTTAAAGAAAATGTTTTAAATGAGTTTTTTTCCTACCTTTAGTTTTATAAGAAATTATCTTTAAATGAAATTAACAATAGGACAATACAGAGGCTTTATTTCATTGTCTAAGTCACAATTATAATATCAAATGGTATGAAGGAAAGTTACAAAACTGTTAAACAAATCTAGGCATCAATTGCAGATGAGTCTCACCTTGTTTGGAACGAAAGAAAAGTAGAGAAGGCACCCTTGGACAGGATATGAAATGTAGTAATTCACGTAGAATGCGAGTCTTGTTTTACTCACAGTAAATATAGAGGAAAAAATGTTTACCTAATGAATTGATGGTATAATATGATCACAGTAGTTGTAATACTAAATTGCAATCAATCGCTTTTCAAGGAATTACATAAAAAAATCGGAGAAATGAAAATACAGAGGAAGGGAGACTTTTCTTGGTGAAATTAGTCCTACAGGATATGCCTCTCTATATTTTTTCTACGCTTTAAGCCTCAAAAAAAATTAAAGCCCATATGTAACCTCCAAAGAAACTTCCTCTGGAGCGATTCGGAAGAGAAAAGAAAGTGGGCTCTAGTTAGTTGGGAAAAGCTATTTAATCCAAAATCTGTTGCGGTCCTAGGTCTCAGAGACTTGAAAACAATTGGGAATGCCCTTGGTGCTAAAACTTGGTGGAAATGGTTGGAATCTATGGACACCCCTTGGGAAACCCTGTGGAAAGTGAAGTATTCTCCCAATCATTAGAAAAAAGACTTTATAAGGATAGATGAGATCATTCCAGTATCAACTATTTGGAATCAATCTTGGAGTAGTAGACATATAATCCAACAACAGTGATTTTGGGAGATCATAAATGGCCAAAACTCTTTGTTATGGGAAGATGCATGGAAGTAGCTTCCCAATTTAAATGAAGCAACCCAAATTGATCTACATGAACAAATGCAATCCAAAGGGAGAACCCTGGTCTTGCATTACTGGAAAATCACCCCATGGGATAACAAATGGAGATCATGGATCAGCCAAGAGGAATGGAAACCCCTCCCTGATAATCTTGACCGAGGATCCTTTTGGCAACTCCTTCAAAATCGCCAAATTCTTATATATCAGGACGAAGACAAGTTGAGATGGGGAAGAAATCCTGTGGGAGTATTCCTCCTCAAAGAAGCTTACGAGTATCTTGTTGGTCACAATCAGATGGAATGTCACCCATGACCACAAGACGACTCGCATTATTCATACAAGGAGGAAATACACCTCTGGTAGAAGGGGTGGGGGTTGTGGAAGAGGAATATGGAGGCATGACCAGATGCATCCCACCCCCCGAGCAGAAATAGAAGTGGACGGGTCTCCAACAGACCCAATTCCATCTTTTAAAGATGAACAACTAAATGTCAAGTTTGTCTATTATTTATTATTGTCTTTTATATGGAGGATTTGCCTTCTAGTTGTGCAATATGGACCCCTGGGCCCCTTCAAGTCTCAGTCTTTTGGTTTTTTGGATTTTCACTTCTGCCAGCAGAAACAAAAAGGGTTTTGTAACAAAACACTCAAGTCTCACAATTGGCAGAAGGAGAAAGGGCAACTCTTCTATAGAGTGTTTTTCCCATCAAAATGTAATTATGTTAAGAATCAAGTCCAGTAGGATCAAGGGTACTCGTTTTTATACAATTACAAATGATGAACGGTTTTGCAAATGGTCAGGATTCCAAACTGGACGACCTATAGTGGAACTCATGTACACTTTTTTCGGTATTCAACAATGATATAATTGTGTTACTTAATAACAAAATAAAATGATCTAGGGTTTTTTGTTTATCATTCTCCCTAATCCAAGATATCACAAATATATCTTTCAACCAAAGAAGAGTACCACCTCTATAAAAAGACAGGGGATCAACTCCTTAAAATGATATCATGGCCATATATCTTACGTTTTTGAAAGATTTCATTTACTGCATATCTTGATTTAATTTTTATATAGTAGGTTCAATGTTTTAATTAATATTTTTTTCTTTAGGCAAAACTATTCAAGGTCAATTACTCTCATTTATCTTGGCTTGGGTTGTGGGTGTTGTGAATAATTTTTACACAATAAACAAGTTATAGTGTTTTTAGCTAAGGTGATGAAGTTATTAAAAAGTATTGGATCATAGTCATATTTTTCTTATGTGGAACCTTATTATATGTTGCATTAAATTGCTTTGTAAAAGTATAATTCTGCAATGCAATGATTGTCGCCATTACTTGTTTTAAATTAATTTGTTATATTATGCATTGACATACAAAAATAAAATGTTCAAATACATTAATCTTGGATTTAGATACAATACATACATTAAAAATATTAATTACAAATATTGAAATCCAATTACACATTATAAAAATTTGATATTAACACTTTTGGAATCGAAACTTACAATTTTGGAATTGATATTGACTCTTTTATAATTCAAAATTCACACATTTGGAATCTAAATTATTCAAAAATCACACTTTTAGAATCGAAATCCACACTTTCAAAAACCAATATTCACACTTTTAGAATACAATTTTGCATTTGAAAAATACTAATATGCACACTTGAATAATCAAAATTCCTAGTTTCTTAGTCTATATTCTTAGTCGAAATACCAAATTTAAAGAAAATGGGGTTAAGAGATGATCTAGATGCTCTACTGGGATGATCACACGTAACTGGACAAGTGAAGTAAGATCACATGATTTTTTATGATTTTTTAGTTATGTGGTTTTGAATATACCAATGTTACTCCCTTCAAGATTTAAATCATCAATGAGGATGAGTAAATGATAATTGAGATGTTGTATGTGTTCAATAAGTTAGGTTAAGCATGAAGTTCATTCCATTTTATCATTTAACCATAACCATAAATGATGCAGCAACCAAGATCACAAGAAGAAACACCATGCACAAGAACACAAGATGTATACTGGGAAACCCTTCTCAACAAGGGAAGAAAACCCATCCAAATCCTTTGCTATATTCTTCAAGATAAAGACCTTCACCACTAATATAAACCCTAGCACACAAGAGGGTGCTTCAAACCCTAGAACTCTAGCGCCCAAGAGAGGTGTGCACTTTTCTCAATGAAGTGTACTTGATGAAATTTCCAAACTCACAAGAAATATATGATTCCACAATGGGGAATCTTCCTCTACTTATATTAGACTTGTCATATCAAGTGAAGTGTCTATTGGCTCAACAAGGCCAACCTCACTAAGTCACAATATAATAATAATAATTATTATTATTATTATAATTAATATTAACCAGATTAATTATCTTTTACATTTATTATTAATCACATTAAGGTGGGGCCAACCTGTACCCTTTACATAACAATTAGAGTTACAGGCAAGTCTGACTCTTGAACAATATATATAACAAAGGATCTGATACACCCACTAGTGTTCATCCACTAGGGGCACATCCAGAGGAATGTCATATCTCTGGTTCACTGCATTACACACAAGAACCAGATCTTCACATGTTCACATGTGCTCATCCACAGGCACGTCCACTCTACAGATCTTCTTTCCCATTGCCTCACAAAGAAGAATCATCCGGAGTCTTCTCGTCAACTCTGTTGCTCAAAGGAGGCTAATACATTATCTTCATTTCTATAATCTGCTCATGTGTAGGAAGGTATTGCATGTGTACAATTTTCCTCTGCATCATATCTCTGATATAAGGATATTTCATCTCATCGTGTTTCGATCCATTAAGAAACACTGGATTCTCAAGGAGCTTTACACACTGCTCTTGATTATCATCATAGGATCCATATCATGGTCAACTAAATCTGTCAAAAGCTTGTGAAGCCACATTGCTGTTCACACTCACTACTCTATACTTT
>SNQJ01S0000772.1:102480-123286 GCA_010110895.2 Picea sitchensis | reverse complement strand
ATTTCATTTTTTTTTTTATTTCAAAGAAGAATTCAAAATTTCTCAGTATGACATTCTACGTTGAAATTTTATATTTCTTTGATCCTTGATTAGGTGACAATATTATCATGAGTGAAACCCCCTTTACGTTTGATAAGATTTCCTTAAAATTTTAGTTTGAACTAGCAGGGTAGGAATTCATACCTCAGGTTTCCTTTGTATTTTCAATCAAGAAGATCATTAATTTTTCACCTATTTTGAGAGAAAAAGAATGTTTTGAAAAATGAGTGTCTATTTATGATGCATCCTTATCTCTCGTTTTAACAGTAAGTATTATGCACAGGAACGAAATGCGAAATATCAGGAAATTCTACAGAATAGAGATGGTATGTGATACAGATGTTTTTATATTATTCTTTGATGATGTCAAGTAAACATGGCTTATTTATAACAAATGATAAAATGACTTGGATAATTTACAAAAGAAAGGTAAAATTGCAAATTTAAACAGAAAACAAACGTTAATCCAAACCGATATATACAATGGGAATCTGAAATATGACTACTGCATAAAATGTTTTAATTAACGCTCATTGATAGGAGCGTCAAGAATTTCTCCCTCGAGTTTTTTTGGCGAGAAGGAATTTTCCCCCTCAGCAGCTGCAATTCTGAATGGTATGAACCTGAGATGATCAAACTTGCCATGTTTCCCTACATATTATTTTCTAGCGTCCCACTTTAAGACTAGATCGTTAGGAAGAAACACCCTGTCTTTAGCCTTTTTATCGAAAACGGCCTTCATATTATCTAAGTACTTTTGAAGTTTGCCATCTACTTCCACTCTATTATGTTGAACTTTGATTATTTGATTTATCCTTATTGTAACGTCGTTTGGCTCTTCATTTTCATCCCGCCATAGTTTCATCAGAGGAAGAGAAAGATTGATACGAAGGAAAACGTCAGATTGATATGAAGGAAAACGTCAGTACCATAAACCAATTGAAAAGGGGACATACCTATTGATTTCTTGGTGTCGATTCGGTTTTCCCATAAGGAATATTTCAGGTGGGTGTGCCAAGCTTTTTTATTTTCTGTGAACACTTTTTTTATTATAGTCATCAGGCTCTTGTTAAATGATTCGACTAGGCCATTTCCCTGAGGATAATAGGTCGTAGAATGTCCTAACACAATGTTGTATTTATGGCAGAAATTGATCATTTCCATAAACTTAAAATCTTGAGCCTTGTCAGTGACTATTTTCCGAGGACAACCAAAGCTCGATAGGATGTTTTCTTCCAAGAATTTTATTACCACCGAATCCGTAGCATTCCAAGTTGGAATGGCTTCTACCCATTTAGTGAAGTAATCGGTAGCGGTTAGAATCCATCTATGTTGAGCACTTGATTGCGGATGGATTTCTCCAATGAAGTCTAGGCCTCATTGTTGAAAAGGGGCTTCAAATTTTACTGGGATTAAAGGTAGGGCAGGGAGCTTCTTCTTGCCAGTGAACAGTTGGCATGAATTACAGGCTCTGACTCTCACGTTCACATCAGTAAATAACTTTGGCCAATAATATCCAGCCCTTAAAATATTGTAGGCCATTTCTCTTTAGGCATGGTGTCCTCCGCACACTCCTTCATGGAATTCATCGATGACGCCTTCTATTTCAAATTATGTTAAGCAACATAACAAGAAACCTAGAGGGTCTTTCCAGTACAGTCAACCATTGATAATACAATATTTAATTGTGTGTAGCTTCAAAGTCCTTTCTTTAGATGGAGTCATGTCATTCGAGCACTGAAGGGTAAGGAGGTATGTAACAATATTGTGATATCAGGTAGAGGCGGAAAACTTATCTTCAATTAGAATAGTAGGCGCCTGATCATCAATTTCCTCTATATCCAGGAGACATTCATGTTATTCGAGGTTATTTATCCCGAGCACCCTGAAATTTGATTTGTCTAACAACTTCTCCACGCCTTGACCTTTAACTAGCTTGGTCAATTTCACTTCTAGATCAAACTCTTGAATTTTAGCCAACCATTGGCCTCTTCTTCCATCACTGTCTCGCTGAACCAAGATTTCTTTGAAAGCATTTGTTGGTACGTTGGTACGTAAGAGATTATTTTGGAATGCAATACATATGTTCCGAAGGCCTTGAGAGCCTTCATCATTGTGTATTATTGCTTCTCAAGTATATCGTATCTTAATTCTGCATCCCTGAGGCTTTTGTTGAAGAAGGATATTGGTTGCTTGAATCCTTCATTGTTCTTTTGCAGGAGTACCGTTGCAATAGTATGTTCAGAAGAGAATGAGAAGATTAAGAATTCATTTGTATAGTCTGAACTTGCTAGCACCGGTGCTTCCCCTATATCTTTTTTGACACGCTCGAAAGATTCTTTAGCTTTTGCAGTCCATTTCACTTCGTTTTCCTTCTTCAACATATATGTAATCATTTTGATTATTTCAACAAAGTTGGGAATAAATCTTCTCAAAAAGTTGATCTTTCCTAAAAAAGATTGAATTTATTTTATGTTCCTAGGGATATTAATCATGTCTATATCCTAAACTCGCTTAGGGTCAACCTTGATTCCTTCTTTTGAAACTATATGACCTAAGAGATTTTCTTCTTGCATAGAAAAATGTGATTTCTTGGGATTAAGAGGCAAACATAACTTTTTGCATTTTTCGAAGGTATACCTAAGGTGTAGCAAATGTTCTGCATCAGAGTTAGAAAAAACCATCAAATCATCAAGATAAATTAAAACGAATTTGTCTCTCTCACCGACAAATGTGATGTCCATCACTCTCTGGAAAGTATACCATGCATTCATCAAACCAAATGGCATTTTAGCGTACATAAATGTTCCCCACGGAGTGGTAAACGCAGTATTTTCTCTGTCGTCTTCATGAACAACGATTTGATTAGAACCCAAAAATCCATCAATCATGGAAATCATGTTGGCCCCTACTACCTTCTATATAACATGATCCATTTTCGGGAGCGGGTAGTTGTCTTTAAGGGACGACTGATTTAAGTTTCTGAAATCAACACAGAGCCTTATTTCTCCATTTTTTTTTCTGACAGGAACCAAATTCTCTACCCATTCAGAGTACCTGAGTGGAACGATGATTTTTGCATCGAGAAGTTTCTTAACTTCCCTTTCTATCACTGGCAGGAGAATCGGGTTTATCTGTCTGAGTTTCAATCTGAAAGGTTTAATATTGTGTTTTAAAGGAATCTTATGTTCAATAACAAAGGTATCATAAGTTTTCAGATCATCATAATACCATGCAAAAACGTCTTTGTATTTCCTAAGCAACTCAACGTACTTACTTTTCATTTGGGTCAGAAGGTATTTTGATATCTTGACTGTTTTGGGATCTTTGTTAGTTCCTGTTAGCACAATATTGTTTTATGCCTCAGCTTTGCATAAGTCCTTCATTATTAATTTTGGAAAATGAATATAATTGTTATAGGATATTTTATTTATTTTGGGGAAAATTAAAATTATATTGTGTTATGCCCAATCTCCAAGTTCAAGCATTAATCGACATCTCAAAACAACACTAGCCAAAGACATAAGCATTGACAACACTCTCACAACGTTCCAAGCATCAAAAGCACCCACGAGAAGTGTTTACAATTCTCGATGGTTGCTACAGCTATAAGTAATCGTTCTCCTTTTTTATCTCAATTATTTTGATGGATGGTGCTAAGAAATTTGCTAAGTTTTCACAGGATTTACGCTACCCAATTGCACGTAGAAACACAGGCGAGCGCTACCAAAATTCACTACCGAAATTTTGGCAGAGACCAAATTGTGGAGAATTATTTTGGAAGGACACTTCTGCCAGTTTTGAGTGATTAACTTAAAACTTGTATTGTGAACAATTGAGAAGGTATTGTGAACAATTGAAAAGGTATTTTTGAAAACTGGAGGAGGTTTTTGTTCATAACATTTCAAATAACAAAAACCTCTCTCAGTTTTTCAAAATGTGTTATGGATTGAGAGATATTAGAAATAGAAGTGGTGCTACCAATTGTTTTAAAGCGGTGCTAGCAAATTTCCTGTAGCAGTCACAGTTTTGATATTCGCCTTGTTGGGAGGTTGCCACCTATCAAGAAAGATTCGAATGGATTCTCAAGGATCAGTTAGATGTCAAGGGATACCTACACCTAGGATTTATATCCATCAAATGCCTCATGAAATGAGGTGGAAACAATTTATTAATGACTTCCAACAAATTCCTGAAAATTAGCAGTTTGTTGGATTTTTGTCTCTTTGATTATTGCCACTTATCTCCAAGGCTTAGAATCCAATGGAGGAGATGGGATTCGACCTCCTAAGGTTATTTGGATGTTATTTTCTATTTAAGGAAGGAAAAATCTCTTGGATAAGGGGATTCATGAACCAAGAGAGGCTAGAGAGAGTAGGAGTAAGTAGTTTTTCTGTGTGTGTTCATTTGTAAGCCTGTGGGAATTTTATGATTGTAAGCATTACTTCTATTGGAGACTCATGAGAGTTGTGATTTCAGATTGTAATTATTTTGTTTATATATCTTCTTATTTGAATACATTGTAGATTTGAGTATCAAAGGTTGTCCATGATTTATGGATCCCTAAGCAGAGCAGAGGATCTGTTGTATTTTTCCCATTAGTCATTGTTTATATTCAAGTATTTGTTGATTCATTAAATTGAGAGGATATATATTTAGTGAACATTCTATCTTATGTTTTCCTTCTTCATTCTTCCACCTATCAGCGTATAATTTTGTTTTATGTTGAGCATCTTTTGTGTCTTCGATGAGTAGGATGTTTGTGACTCCATTTCCCATTGGTGTAGCCTACTGATCTGCAATTTGCTGGCTCTCCCTTTCTTTCTCCATATTGTTGATCCACCTATTCAAAACCAAAATTATCTTTTGCATTCTAATGGGTGTTGAGATTACACTTTAGCAGTCAAAGTGTGACTTTCAGTGCTAATAGTTCCTACATTACACTCTTCAACTTCTTCGGGTTGGGGATGTAAGGTAGACTTTAAAGGTATGTCATCCTGGTCAAACAACCTTTCTAAGGGGATCAGGCCTCTAGGAATCTGATTGTTCTTAAGCAAGAGCATGCGGTGGTTTGCAATATTGTCTTGGAATTTTTATGGGTTCTCTCCTTCTTGCATAACCCAAGCAGGATTGTTTTGGTTTTCCTGATCTATGTGAGTTTCAGAAAACTCATCAACCATCTCCAGAAATTGTTTGATTTGTTCATCGTCTTTGAACACGTGCTAGTGTTGAACATTGTTCGGGATCGAAGGTCTATGCCTCATCTCGATGTGATACTCCAGTTTCAAGATAGTAGGGGGTATGAAGGTCGTAGCAACCTTGGCCAAGGAGTCAGCTTGTTGATTCACCACCCTGGGAATAGAGTGAATATTAAAGGACGAGAAGTTCTCTATAAGATCCCAGGTGCAATTCCTATATGATCTCAACCTTGGGTTCTTAACTTGATACTATTGTTTCACTTGTTTTACGATAAGCTCTGCATCACCATAAACTATCAGATGCTCGATTTTTAACTTCATTGCAACTTCTAATCCTAAAACCATAGCTTCATATTCGTAGACATTATTCGTATAATCAATATCCCATTGTAATCTATAAGAGAAAGGAATAACATACTCATCACCTGGTGCCACGAATAAAACTCCAGCTCCTGCTCCTTCGCAAGATGAGGCACCATCGAAGAACATTTTCCACATTCATTCTCTAACATTTACATTTTTCTTTGTTATTTCTATTTTTTTATTTTCTTCTTATGTACATTCTTGAAAATCGTCATCTATAGATAATATACAATTTCTTAAGTCCTGATCAACAACATAGACTAGGTAATTATTGGGGTTTTGAGGGTCATTTACAGTATACGCCAATCTAGTTTCTCTATACAGTCACGTGAATTGCCCACCAAAAATTGGGATCGTAGCGTAAGTCATATCCAGCTGAATTGATCCTCCTAATTTGGCGCCCCAAGACCTGGATAGAAGCATGTCGTACTTGGAAGGGACGTCAGCAATGACCACATCCATAAGGATACTTTTCACATGGATCTGAGCAAGATTTACTACCAAATCTTTAATCATTCCTAGACACTTAACCTTTCTAGAATCAAATGAGTACACGTCTTGATAAGGTCTGGTAATTTTGAGGCCCAACTTTTCCATGATAATTTTAGGCATTAAATTATGAGTGGCCCCAGAATCTAACATACAATTGTGGAGTAAATGGTTGTGCACAGTTAGTGTAATATAGAATGGAGCAACATAATCCTTATTGTTTTCAATGTGTGGATTGAACATGATCATAGGTCTTTCGTCCTGCAGATTAATAACGTCTGCTTGACATTCAACATCAAAAAAAGGTATCTCTTTAGCGATTTTCTTTTTATAAATCAGGTTTTTTGCAAGTTCAACCAGAGGCATTGGGATTTTAATTTTATTAAGTTCATTTTCCAAACTGAAACCTCCAATTGTTTTTTTTTAATTTATCTGGTTGAAACTTATGCTTCTGTATTTTTCGGCTTCTTAGTTTGCATTGTTCTTGTTTCAACTGGCTTTGTTCGAGTAGCTTGTGTTTCAGTTGGTGGTTTAGTAATTGTTGCCTCATTCGTTTTACTTCGTGATAAAATCATTTTTGGTGGAACATTCATAGAATTTTTCTCTCTGGGCCTTAAATCATACTTTTGTTGGAGTTCGACCATTATTGAGTCAGCGAGACCTTGATACGTAGAGTTTCCCATATTATTGATGTTTTCCTCATTATTAAATAGGGATTCCAGGTCTAAAGAATTCTCATAATCCTTCCTGGTTAAATGTGGCTCAATATCATCATCGCTAAGGTTATTTAGATCTTCTTCTAACTCCTCATAATCTTGCATTTCATCCCTCTTCATGAAGTTTTCAGTTTGAAATGGGGCTTGAATATTTTTCTCTTCATTTTTTACTTGCCTTTGTTGTATATGGGGGTTAGGGTTTCTCCTGAACTGATTCATAATGTATGGATCAGGTTTGGCTTGATCTAATTCCATTCTGGATATTTTGTTTAATAAATCTTTAATTATCTTGGCCATCTCATCCATTTTTTCTTCTGCGGACTTCCCAGACCCAGAGGGTCCTACCTATTGTTTGAAACGCCTAGGTTCTCTGGTTCCCATCTCAACCATAGTTTTTAATTTCCCAGATGCCATCATATTGGATTCAATTTCTATAGCATCGTATTGCATTCCTGATAAAGTGGTAGACCTCCTTTCTCTTATAAGTAGAGCGAAGTCAAAATCGAAAGCCCATACAAAAGTTACTTTTGCAGTAGGTTGAGAAGGTTTGACTTCGGTTGGTATTTTGTTATACAGTTTATTGAACCTCTAGATAAATTCAAGGATTGATTCAGAAGTCTTTTTTCTTAAAGCCCCGAATTCGATTAAATAATAGAGATGTCCTTTTTTTTCCCACTGTCTTAGGAAGGCATTTTCTAGTTTGTCATATGATCTTATGGAACCTACTGGGAGTCCTCTGAACCAGGAACTCAATTGTCCTTCAAAGGTTTGTACTAACATCCTTGAGTAAATGTCCTCGTGTTCGATGCCAAGGGGATCCTTTGTTCTCACTGGTAACAATATCTGTTGAATATATCTCAACTTTTATCTCGGGAACAATTACCTCTGGAGTTTCGAGTTTAGCCTCAGGTTTACTAGTTGATGCCTCTGCAGAATGAATTTCTTTAAAACTTTTTCTAGGGGTTATTTCTTCAATCTGAACCTTAGCATTAACTTGTGTAACTTTGGGTTGATATACTTTACTTGTTGATGCAACAGTCTTTTTGAGATATCCCTTTGGTTTCAACAACTTTTTGGGATCTGACACTGGTGTGGTATGCTTATCATCTAGATTTTTCCTGGTATTCTTTCAACTGAATGCCAGTTTTGTCTACGGTGGAGTCGCCAAGTGAAAAGTAAAATAAGCCTTACATATGTATTCAATCTGTGTTCACCATCAAAGATCAAAATTTACTTTTTCCTTTTCCTAGGGAAAATGATTTTGTTTCTTCGTCCCTAACAACAGTGCCAAAAAGATGTTGTTCCTGAGATTAATCCTAAGGCTCAAAGAGTAATTTTAGGCATCAGGAGTGTTTAAAGAAAATGTTTTAAGTGATTTTTTTTCCTACCTTTAGTTCTATAAGAAATTATCTTTAAATGAAATTAATAATAGGACAATACAGAGGCTTTATTTCATTGTTTGAGTCATAATTATAATATCAAATGGTGTGAAGGAAAGTTACAAAACTGTTAAACAAATCTAGGCATCAATTGCAGATGAGTCTCACCTTGTTTGCAGCGGAAGAAAAGTAGAGAAGGCACCCTTGGATAGGATATGAAATGTAGCAATTCACATAGAATGCGAGTCTTGTTTTACTCACAGTAAATATAGAGGAAAAAATGCTTACCTAATGAATTGATGGTATAATATGATCACAGTAGTTGTAATACTAAATTGCAATCAATCGCTTTTCAAGGAATTACATAAATAAAATCAGAGAAATGAAAATACAAAGGAAGGGAGACTTTTCTTGGTGAAATCAGTCCTACAGGATATGCCTCTCTATATTTTTTCTATGCTTGAAGCCTCGAAAAAAACTTAAAGTCCATATGTAACCTCCAAAGAAACTTCCTCTGGAGAGATTCAGAAGAGAAAAGAAAGTGGGCTCTAGTTAGTTGGGAAAAGCTATTTAATCCAAAATCTGTTGCAGTCCTAGGTCTCAGAGACTCAAAAACAATTGGGAATGCCCTTGGTGCTAAAACTTGGTGGAAATGGTTGGAATCTATGGACACCCCTTGGGAAACCCTGTGGAAAGTGAAGTATTCTCCCAATCATTAGCAAAAAGACTTTATAAGGATAGATGAGATCATTCCAATATCAGCTATTTGGAATCAATCTTGAAGTAATAGACATATAATCCAACAACAGTGATTTTGGGAGATCATAAATGGCCAAAACTCTTTGTTATAGGAAGATGCATGGAAGTAGCTTCCCAATTTAAATGAAGCAACCCAAATTGATCTACAGGAACAAATGCAATCTAGAGGGAGAACCCTGGTCTTGCATTACTGGAAAATCACCCCATGGGATAACAAATGGAGATCATGGATCAGCCGAGAGGAATGGAAACCCCTCCCTGATAATCTTGACTGGGGATCCTTTTGGCAACTCCTTCAAAATCGCCAAATTCTTATATATCAGGACGAAGACAAGTTGAGATGGGGAAGAAATCATGGGGGAGTATTCCTCCTCAAAGAAGCTTACGAGTATCTTGTTGGTCAAAATCAAATGGAATGTCACCCATGACCACAAGACGACTCACATTATTCATACAAGGAGGAAATACACCTCTGGTAGAAGGGATGGGGATTGTGGAAGAGGAATATGGAGGCATGACCACATGCATCCCACCACCCGAGCGGAAAGAGAAGCGGACGGGTCTCCAACAGACCCAATTCCATCTTTTAAAGATTAACAACTAAATGCCAAGTTTGTCTATTATTTATTATTGTCTTTTATATGGAGGATTTTCCTTCTAGTTGCGCGATATGGACCCCTGGACCCCTTCAAGTCTCAGTCTTTTGGTTTTTTGGATTTTCACTTCTGCCAGCAGAAACAAAAAGGGTTTTGTAACAAAACACGCAAGTCTCACAATTGGCAGAAGAAGAAAGGGCAACTCTTCTATAGAGTGTTTTTCCCATCAAAATGTAAGTATGTTAAGAATCAAGTCCAGTAGGATCAAGGGTACTCGTTTTTATACAATTACAAATGTTGAACAATTTTGCAGATGGTCGGGATTCCAAACTAGACGACCTATAGTGGAACTCATGTACACTTTTTTTGGTATTCAACAATGATATAATTGTGTTACTTACTAACAAAATAAAATGATCTAGGGTTTTTTGTTTATCATTCTCCCTAATCCAAGATATCACAAATATATCTTTCAACCAAAGAGGAGTACCACCTCTATAAAAAGACAGGGGATCAACTCCTTAAAATGATATCATGGCCATATATCCTACGTGTTTGAAAGATTTCATTTACTGCATATCTTGATTTAATTTTTATATAGTAGGTTCAATGTTTTAATTAATATTTTTTTCTTTAGGCAAAACTATTCAAGGTCAATTACTCTCATTTATCTTGGCTTGGGTTGTGGGTGTTGTGAATAATTTTTACACAATAAACAAGTTATAGTGTTTTTAGCTAAGGTGATGAAGTTATTAAAAAGTATTGGATCATAGTCATATTTTTCTTATGTGGAACCTTATTATATGTTGCATTAAATTGCTTTGTAAAAGTATAATTCTGCAATGCAATGATTGTCGCCATTACTTGTTTTAAATTAATTTGTTATATTATGCATTGACATACAAAAATAAAATGTTCAAATGCATTAATCTTGGATTTAGATACAATGCATACATTAAAAATATTAATTACAAATATTGAAATCCAATTACACATTATAAAAATTTGATATTAACACTTTTGGAATCGAAACTTACAATTTTGGAATTGAAATTGACTCTTTTATAATTCAAAATTCACACATTTGGAATCTAAATTATTCAAAATTCACACTTTTAGAATCGAAATCCACACTTTCAAAAACCAATATTCACACTTTTAGAATATAATTTTGCATTTGAAAAATACTAATATGCACACTTGAATAATCAAAATTCCTAGTTTCTTAGTCTATATTCTTAGTCGAAATACCAAATTTAAGGAAAATGGGGTTAAGAGATGATCTAGATGCTCTATTGGGATGATCACACATAATTGGACAAGTGAAGTAAGATCACATGATTTTTTATGATTTTTTAGTTATGTGGTTTTGAATATACCAATGTTACTCCCTTCAAGATTTAAATCATCAATGAGGATGAGTAAATGATAATTGACATGTTGTATGTGTTCAATAAGTTAGGTTAAGCATGAAGTTCATTCCATTTTATCATTTAACCATAACCATAAATGATGCAGCAACCAAGATCACAAGAAGAAGCACCATGCACAAGAACACAAGATGTATACTGGGAAACCCTTCTCAACAAGGGAAGAAAACCCATCCAAATCCTTTGCTATATTCTTCAAGATAAAGACCTTCACCACCAATATAAACCCTAGCACACAAGAGGGTGCTTCAAACCCTAGAACTCTAGCGCCCAAAAGAGGTGTGCACTTTTCTCAATGAAGTGTACTTGATGAAATTTCCAAACTCACAAGAAATATATGATTCCACAATGGGGAATCTTCCTTTACTTATATTAGACTTGTCATATCAAGTGAAGTGTCTATTAGCTCAACAAGGCCAACCTCACTAAGTCACAATATAATAATAATAATAATTATTATTATTATAATTAATATTAAGTAGATTAATTATCTTTTACAAATATTATTAATCACATTAAGGTGGGGCCAACCTGTACCCTTTACATAAAAATTAGGGTTACAGGCAGGTCTGACTCTTGAACAATATATATAGCAAAGGATATGATACACCCACTAGTGCTCATCCACTAGGGGCACATCCATAAGAATGTCATATCTCTGGTTCACTGCATTACACAGAAGAACCAGATCTTCACATGTTCACATGTGCTCATCCACAGGCACGTCCACTCTACAGATCTTCTTTCCCACTACCTCACAAAGGAGAATCATCTAGAGTCTTCTCGTCAATTCTGTTGCTCAGAGGAGGCTAATACATCATCTTCATTTCTATAATCTGCTTATGTGTAGGAAGGTATTGCATGTGTACAATTTTCCTCTGCATCATATCTCTGATATAAGGATATTTCATCTCATCGTGTTTCGATCCATTAAGAAACACTGAGTTCTCAAGGAGCTTTACACACTGCTCTTGATTATCATCATAGGATCCATCTCATGGTCAACTAAATCTGTCAAAATCTTGTGAAGCCATTGCTTTGCACACTCACTACTCTATACTTTGCCTCTGTGGTACTCAAGGCCACAGAGTTTTGTTTCTTGTTGCTTTAGGAAACCATGACAAACTTTTCGGTAGAACATCAACAGGATGTGCTCTTCCGGTCCATAGTACTTTCTACTCAATATGAATCGACATATCATGCAATCTCAAATTCACACTAGAGGCATATCTCAGGCCATATCCAATTGTGCCTCATATATATCTCAATGTATGATTTACCGATATCCATTGAGTTTGTCTTGGCTAACTCATGAATTGAATAAGTACATTCACTGCATAGCATGAATCAAGTCTGGTGTTAACCAGATACATCAATGATCCAATCAGTTGTGGATCAGTTTCGTCTGAATCATCGTCAATCTTCTTTAATATTTTTATTGTATATTTTCCTTAACTCAGGAAAAATATCATCAGTCCTCTGTCATACTTATTGTCCCAAGAAGTAGTGCATCATACTCAGATTCTTCATCTCGAATTCAGAAGTTAAGGATTACTTGTATCCAACAGAAAGTCTTTCTGAATAAGTCATCAAGATCAGGCTCTCGTCATCAACATTGTAATAGGTTTGGATTAGGAACACTCTTGTTAAAATCCAAACTCATCAAGAATGTATCTATCTGATATAGTTTCCAACTCATGGATGGTAGTACAGATGGAAGTGTATTGGGTTTACTGGATCAAGTGTCTCATCATAGAAAACTCCCTCTGTTTGTGAGAAATCTCTGGCTATAGATCTCATTTTGTATTTCCCAACACTTCCATGAGCTGCATGCTTGATTTTATAGATCCACTTGGAAGTTATCATAGACTTCTCTTCTGGTCCCTGAATAATATCTTATGCATCATTCTTTAAGATATATTGGTATTCTTCTGTTATGACATCTTGCCATACCTGTTCTCCCATTGCTTCTCTAAGACAAGGAGGCTCAACATCAATGAAATGGCTCATGACTGAAGGATAGCTCAGAAATCTCTTTTTCTTTCTCGAGATGTGCCTTGAGAGGCTTGTATGTTTCTCTACCTCTTTGCAGAGTGAGTCTAGGTAGGCCTTTTTACGCCCTACTACAATATCTCTGAATATATCAACTGGAAAAACTGGATCAAGTGAAGGTATGTCTCCCTCTGAATTGTTGAAGGGGGAGAAGGTATTTGTCTTACTGTCAATCTCCATCTGAGATTCTCAGGATTTTTGAAAGGCTATTTATTCAAGGACAATGTTTCTTCTTGTTCTTGTATAATGAAAAAATTAAATATGGTTTGGACTCTCGTACCAGGGATAATGGTCCAAGTCTTTTAAGAGTTCCTGTACTAGGAATAATATCCTTCATGTATTTGAAGAAAGAAATCAACTATAAAATTAGAGATCAAATGATTTACCTATTTTGTAGTCATGTATTTTTAGAGGAAGTATTTCTCCTCTCTCTTCTCTTCACTCTTTAGGGGTGGATCTGGATCAATGTCAACATGGAAGCATATTTTCTTCCCTTCTTCCTGGTTGAATAGTTTCTTGCAAGGTGTCCATACTTGTCACATGTGAAGCACTGAATTTCTGAAACATCTCTTCTTTGATAACCTAAATTGGATGAACATTTTTCACCTTTAAATGTTTGCCTAAAATTTCTTTTGAATTTTCCTCCCTTATTTGTATGAAGTGCAAGAGCATAATTTTCTTCTGAAGAATCTTCCACTCCTCTATTTCTAATTCTAAGTTCTTCTTGAGTGTAATTCATCCATAGACGATCAAAGGTTGGTAGGGCTTCTCTTCCACTAATACTCTGAATGAAAGGCTCCCATGATTTTGGATGATTCTAGAGAGTGGTTAATACAAGTTCTCTATCAGACATGATTTCCCCAATGGTCTCTAGTTGTTCTTTGATCTCTGATAACTTCATAAAGAAGAGAGAAACTGTGTCACCCTTCGTCATCTTGGTACTTTGAAGTTGGCGCTTTAAGGTAAGAACTTTGAGAGTGCTTTTACTTTCAAACATTCCCTTTAAAGCTTCATACATATCAGATGTTGTCTTCAGATTGGCAATACGAGGCAAGAGGTGATCTCTTACTGAGTAGATGATTATTTTTCTTTCTTTGACATCTTCTTCCTTTCTTATATTCTTCTCTATATCTGTAGTTGTGGCAGGTAGAGTTTTAGTTGTCACATCCAAGAGATCATCTTCTTCAAGAGTGACTAGAAGCTTTGATTTCCAAAGGCTGAAGTTGCTTGCTCCATCAAGCATATCTTCTACTAATGTTATGTTCTTCATTTGATTGGTTTCTTCAAATACTTGCCGACTAGATTTTGAAAAACTGATGATTAGGTTAATCTAGCAACCTTGGATTATATTGGACTTATGACTACCAACAATCAATTTGATAGTATCACAGAGATGCTTGTTGATTCAGGAAAACATTTCTTTATAAACCCATAATTAATATTCTATAGGAAATTGCAACACCCTAGAAACCATAGGGCCAAAAATCAAAATTTCTCGGAATTTCATTTAGAGAGCTTCTGGATATGCGCTAGAAGAGGTCGTACTCTTCTATTCCAAAAGTAGCCCCATCGTCCAAGTATTAAGGGCTGAATCATCACTAAAAAAGAGGTCGTACGGAATTTTTTGGAAACCCTAGAAGGGTCGTATGGTTCTACAAAAGGTGAACTGAGAGGCCGTACTCTTGGTGGATGCTTGTGCAATGGGTTCTTTCAAGACCTATGCTCTGACACCATGTTGGTTTTTTTCAATAAGTTAGGTTAAGCATGAAGTTCATTCTATTTTATCAATTAACCATAACCATAAATGATGCAGCAACCAAGATCACAAGAAGAAGCACCATGCACAAGAATACAATATGTATCATGGGAAACCCTTCTCAACAAGGGAAGAAAACCCAACCAAATCCTTTGCTATATTCTTCAAGAGAAATACCTTCACCACCAAGATAAAGACTAGAACACAAGAGGGTGCTTAAAACCCTAGAACTCTAGAGCCCAAGAGAGGTGCGCACTTTTCCCAATGAAGTGTACTTGCTAAAATTTCCAAACTCACAAGAAATATATGATTCCGCAATGGGGAATCTTCCTTTACTTATATTAGACTTGTCCTATCAACTGAAGTGTTTATTAGCTCAACAAGGCCGACCTCACTAAGTCACAATATTATTATTATTATTATTATTATTATTATTATTATTAACCAGTCATCTACCCTTAAGAACAAAAGGGGGTTCTTACTACAGAGCAAAGTTAACTCCCTCCTCACTAGAACGTAGCAGACGACATGAAATTGTTCCGGACTTATCTACACTTGCCTCGACGAAACTGGGTCCTTCTACGCAGGTCACAGCTGAAAAGACCCAGATGGATCACTCGCCAACCCACGAAAGGGTGACTAATGGACACTTGGAGATTACAAGCGCTTCTACAGTCGCCCCAGACCTATCGGCTCCTGGGGCCGCAGGTATTACTCCTTGCCCCCTTCCCCCTATTATTGGTTTAATTAATAATCCATCTTTAGAGGGTAAGGATTGGACGGAGGCCCTGAAAAACTTATCACTCAATTCTGTCTCCATAACCTCGCTCGCAACCATATAGGATAGATCATTTGAACCTCTCCTATTGGAAGCCCCCCCCTCCCCCTAAGAGACTTTGCATCCTTGAAGAAAAATCTTCCACCTCTACACAGTCGGGGGAATCCTCTTCCACCTGATACTTCTTAAGATACCAATCCAAAGTCATAGGTGGACTGGGAAAAGAGGAGATTACCTCCACTGACAGGGGAGGACGAGGGAGAAAATCCTTCCTGTCTAAAGAACAATCAAAGGTGAAGTTGGATCTTCTGTCCGGAACACAACAATCTATTGAACGAGCACTTAGAGCAGCAAAGCCCAGGGGCAAGGCGTCTCTATGAAGATCATGTCCTTCAACTGCAGGGGTTTGGCAGGAGCCCATAAAAAATATGCCTTAAAAAGGGTGATCTCTTTAGAGCACTCAGATTTTCTGCTTCTACAGGAGACTATGGGAACTGGGGAGGAGGTAAAAGCTGGCTTGGAGCACTTACTTCCTAGGTGGAACTTCACGACGGTGGATGTTGTAGGAAGATCTAGAGGATTGGCCACTGGATGGAACTCTCAAAAAGTTCAAGTCCTCAACACTTGGGGTCTGGATGCAGGTCTTGGGATTACCTTTCTCCTCCCTGCTCTAAAAGAGACAGTCCATTTACAGACCTTATTTGAATAGGAAACCATTTTGGGATACACTCCTGAAAAATTCCTTCTTTAAGGATTTACTAATTTTAGGGGGGGGATCTAAATCTCTCCTTAGGCCCCTCAGAAGTTTGGGGGGGCAGTGCAAGACCTAACCCTTTGGCAGACTACTTCATCAACAAATTTGCAAAAGATTCTCTTTCAGACCTAGCCCCACTTTCCCTCGAGCCTACATGAATGAACAATAGAATCGGAACAGATAAAGTGGCAAAAAGACTTGATTGTTTCTTGATTTCTGATACTCTTCTAATCAACTCCCTGACCTTCAAGCAGTGGATCATCTTTGGAGATCTGTCAGATCATCATCCTATATTTTTGGAGCTCAGACACGATTTAGAAAAACTAGCTAGCCCTTTCAAATTCAATAAAAACATGGCTAGAAGATGATTCCTTATTAAATTTAATCAAGGAACATTGGACTCCCTTCCGACAAAACATCCCTCAGTCAGCAGCTTTTTAGTTTACTGAAAATTTAAGAAGAATCAAAGATTATGTAAAACCTTGGTCTATCCAAAAAAGAAAACGAGAAGATAAGGAATTAAAAGAAATCAAAATCGAACTAAAAAATTTCTTTGATGATGAAGGGGACCTATTGAGCTCAACAGAGTAAAAAATCAGGTTACTACACCTAGAAAAAAAGAGGATAAAGTTGCTAAAAGAAATAGAAGAAACTTGCAGGCTAAAAAGAAGAGCTATCTGGTTGGAAAGTGGAGATGAAAATACTAAGTTCTTTCAAGCCTATGCAAAAGGAAGAAAAAATGTCAATACCATTTGGCATTTAAAAGACCAATATGGAAATTCGGAATCCTCTTTTAAAGGGATGTCACTCTTAGGGAAGAACTACTTCAAAATTTTCTTTAAAGCAGACAACCAAGCTACAATAGAGGAAGTAGTCAAAGTAGCCCAATGTTTCCCTAGATTTGTAGAAGTAGAAGATAACTTTCTTTTGATGAGTGAAATTATAGAAAAATAACTCCAAGAGGTACTGCACATCTTTCAAAAGGATAGAAGCCCAGGCCCAGACTGATGGACTATAGAATTATTCCTGGGATGCTATGAAATTTTAGGAACTACTAAAAATGGTGGAGGATACAAGGATTTCAGGCCAAATCCCTCAGAGTCTAAATGCCACTTTCATAGCTCTCATCCCAAAAATGGATAAACCAGAGACTCTGGATGAATTCATATCAATATCACTATGTAACTGTGCCTACAAAATCGTCTCCAAAATTATAGCTCGAAGGTTCAAAAAAATCCTTTCAAAAAATATCTCGAAACAACAATTTGGGTTTCTAGAAGGGAGATAGATTCATGAAGCTATAGGTATAGCTCAAGAAGACTTACACAATATGAAGATCAGGAAATTAAAAGGGGCAGTACTAAAAATAGATCTCTCAAAATCCTATGAAAGAGTTAGTTGGATGTATATTCGGTTATTATTGACTCACTTAGGCTTTGAAGTACCGTTCATTACATGGATTATGAGTTGTCTTACTTCAGGATCCTTTGCAGTTCTAATAAATGGCTCAGCCTCCCCCTTTTTTACTCCTGAAAGAGGGCTCAGACAGGGTTTCCCCTTATCACCAATCCTCTTTCTCCTGGTAGCTGAAGGACTCAGCAGAGCTCTTGCACAAAGCACCAATTCAGGTAAACTCTTGGGGATCAAAATCTCACAGACTTTGTCCCTTACACATCTCCTCTTCGTGGATGATGTCTTACTTTTCAGTGGAGGGAAAAGAAGGGAAGCTGAGACTCTAAGGGGCATTCTTACACTCTTTTCAAAAGCTACTGGGATGCAAATAAATGATCGAAAATCGTCACTCACTACCTTTCTGCTTTCTGATGAAGAAGAATCAACTCATTTTAACTACTTTCCTTTCAAAAAAAGAGTTTTAGCATAAGGTTTAAAATACTTGGGTTTTAATATAAAACCCAATGACTACAAAAAACAAGAATGGAAGTGGCTCTTGCAAAAGCTGGACAAAAGAATAAATTATTGGAGTCACCGGTGGTTATCACAAGCAGGCAAATTGGTATTGGTAAAATCAGTTATGAATGTCTCTCTCTTGGATCCCTAAAGGAATCCTGAATGTTGCTAGAAAACTCTCCTCAAAGTTCCTCTAGAGTGGCAAATCAGATTCACTTGTAATTCCTTGGGTTAGCTAGGAAAAAATTGCCACACCAAAGGCCTTGGGGGGTTGGGGACTGAAAAACATCTTCCACTTCTCCAAAGCACTGGCAACAAAGGGGGGGTGGTGTCTTCTAAATACCACTAGTCTTTGGACTAAAGTTATCCAATAGAAGTACATTGCACCAGTTTCAATTGAGACCTAGATAAGGTGCCAACCAAAAACTACAAAAGGAGCTTCGGTGATCTAGAAAGCTATCATAAAAGATTTTCCAATTATAGAAAATGGTTTAGCCTGGAATATTGGAAATGGAAACAGACTCAGGATAGGCTTGGACCCCTGGTCAAGCAGTGATGGGAACCATTTACTTATCGAACAGTTAACCCAATCATTACACTCCAGGTACTTTTACTTCCTAAGTTCCCTGGCGAGCACTAATCACACCACACTTTGGGCTCAGGGATGGAAGGACCCTTTTAGTTTGGGACTCAATGAAGAAGATACACGAGAACTGGAACACTTTATCCAAGGTCTTAAGGTTGCACAAATATGTCTATCAGACACTGAGGATGAACTTATTTGGGATTCTGCACCGTCTGGATCCTACACACCCAAGTTGGGTTACTTAAAGTGCCAGCCGGATACACAGCAGGCTGTTTGGTGGTGGAACAAACTGTGGAAAGTCAAAATCCCAGAAAAAAAATGGGCTTTTTATGTGGAATGTTCTCCAAAACAAGGTCCCGACTTGGGATAACCTTCAGAAACGGAGTTTTGTTGGACCTGGATGGTGTTCTCTTTGCAAAACAGAAGAAGAATCATCTACCCATCTTTTTCTAAACTCCAGTTACATCCTCAAAGTCTGGCTGGAGATTTCGAAGTTGCTTAACTTACAGTTCTTGTGGGAAGGAAGGAACTTGGAACATTCCTGGCTACTTTGGTGGAATAACATGTCTTACAAACACCTAAAAGCACTCCCCCTCTTGGTCATTTGGGGAGTTTGGCTGACACAAAACTCCATCATCTTTAAAGGTGTGCCTCTTCCACCAGAGATCTCGGCAGCAAACAGTGTTGCCCATCTGCCCTCCTCCTCTCCGTCTCCTCCAAGCTCATCCTCCAGAAGGACACAAGAGTTAGTACTCAATAGGACTTCCCCCTGGGGATTTTTTTATGGAGCCTCACAAAAAACATATTGTGGAGGGGGAGGACTTCTCCACTTATCACCCACACACTTTTTTGTCCTGACTTCAGGCCTTGGAATAGGAACCAACAATTTTGCAGAACTAATGAGTTACAAACCACTCATTGGTTTTGCCATAGAAAAAGGTTGTCGAAGACTTAAAGTCTATGGGGATTCATTAAATGTTATAAATTAGATAAAAGGCACACAAAGATGTATAAACATAAGACTTGCTAGTTTCGTGGAAGATATAAAACGTTTACGGACAAATTTTGACTTCATTGATTGCCAACATGTCTACAGGGAAAAGAATAAAGAAGCGGACAAGAGGTCGAAAGAAGGGATCATCTTGGGTGTGGGCCAATGAAAAATAGTCGAGCACCACAATGAACAGACTAAAGAATATTGGCACAGTCCATTTTTTGAACAAACCTTTAGTTTTTGAACAACACTTTGAAGAGCAGGAGCTTCTTCGAAAAGCAATAATAATCATATATATTTCAGGCATACAGTATGCAATACAAAGGAATATACAATAGTACCATCTACAAAAGCAGTTTTGAACCAAACAAAATAGCATACAACTATAAGACTACAATGTAACAGAATACACCACTTTTTAGGTGTATATACAAAATGTGATTTTGTACCTAAAAGTAATAAATTATGTTTTTTTTCCAAGGAAAAAAAAATAATATTAACCAAATTAATTACCTTTTACATTTATTATTAATCACATTAAGGTGGGGTCGATCTGTACCCTTTACATAACAATTAGGGTTACAGGCAGGTCTGACTCTTGAACAATATATATAGAAAGGGATCTGATACACCCACTAGTGCTCATCCACTAGGGGAACATCCATAGGGATGTCATATTTTTGGTTCACTACATTACACAGAAGAACCAGATCTTCACATGTTCACCTGTGCTTATCCATAGGCACATCCACTCTACAAATCTTCTTTCCCACTGCCTCACACAGGAGAATCATATGGAGTTTTCTCGTCAACTCTTCTTCTCAGAGGAGGCTAATACATCATCTTCATTTCTGTTCACATGACGATGCACCCAACACTTTGAGATTTCACACGTTCACCTTGTGCTCAGCCACATGCACGTCTAACTCAACAGATCGCCTTTCCCACTGGATAATCATCTGAAGTTCTTCTCAACTCTCTGAATGGAGGAGGTCATCTCTACGTTCCT
>SNQJ01S0000772.1:85248-102470 GCA_010110895.2 Picea sitchensis | reverse complement strand
TTGGAGTTCATCCATATTTACTTCTTATAAACCATGACAAAACAATAATGAGTCATATTTACATCAAACAATATTGGGTCCATTATCGAAGCCTTTGTGCTAAGGGGCTTTCTTCAAGGGTTGACATCAATGACAACCAACCTTAATCAACAATTGATACTCATCCACCAATTCCAAGCTTCATTAGAAAAATATTGATTTTTCCTTGAAGGATTCATATCATATTTCTTTTCCATCCTCAACCATTCCATAGGATTGATTTTATCTTTATCTTCATCTCCTGTAAATTGAGGTATTTCCATTGATTCTTAATTAAGGTCTAGCCCCAACACTCAACTTACAACCTCAATATATTAGGAATAATGATCTCAAATATTTTTAATCCTTGCTCCACTATAATATTATATGTTTTCTCTTTCCAAAGAATATGCTCAATCAAACATTCCAATCAAAAGTTATGATAATTTTAAGTGAACATACCTTTGAAACCTTGATTTGGAGTCTGTCCTTCTAGCCAACGTTCGTTTTGATGTATTTATGAAATTTCAACTCTTATGAGTATGAAATTTCAACATGTAGTACTATGATATGTCTTCTTCACAATTCCATAGATCTGACCAAAATTGGGTGTGCCAAATGAAAGTTATGGTAACTTTCCAAAACTTTTCTTATTTTTGGCCTTTCCTAGAGAGAGAACTTGTACATAATGCCATGTGTCCAATATTTAATAGTACCCAATTCAAAAAATTGTACCAAAAAACTATGGACTATCATCTTTCAAATTCAAATAGTCTCACATAATTTGGATCTTCGTTGAAGAAGATATGTTTTTTTTACTCGAAACACATATTTGAAACTAGTAATAGGACTAGTTAGAAACCCTATCTTCCACAGGGTATATCTATGAAATTATAATGACCCAAAAGATGAAATTTGTACCATGGGTACCTTGATATATTTTATAAAAATCTCCAAGTTTTGTTGTCTAAATCCTCCCAGAAAAAAGTTATAGAAAAAATTATAAACTGACTTGCTTGGAGAAGAAAAACCCTAGGATCAATGCTCTGATACCAAATGCAATGTACCAAATACTTATAATACCAAAATAAACCAAAAGTACACACCATGTATAGAAATGTGAGCGTGGAGAACAAATCCAATATAGATAATTGATATGAGTTACACAATAACTCCTTAAGCAATAGGAGAACCTCATCCACATAACCAAATACATTCATACATCACCATTCACATTTTCTCAATAATGAATACATGATCTCTATATATGCCTATTCACACCTACACATGCGGCCCCTTTACTATTAGGTCAACCTTACTACATATATATTTATACATTACATGTACATTTAGCCACATACATGCACCCCCTTGGGGTCATATCATATACGTTTAGCCTTATATATGATCCCTTTGGGTCATAACACAAATGTTGTATTAGGAGAGAAAGGTGGGCATCTTAGAGCCATTCCTGGAGAATTACCTTTAACCAATTTGATACAAGGAAGGAGAGTGAAAATAGGAACCCACATTCTTCATATTTTTGTGAAAGAGCGTCAACAACCAAATTTTATTTTCCTTTCTTGTAAATGATCTCATAATAATAGCCAAACATTTCAGTCAACCACTTATGTTTCTCTGGGGATGAAACTCTTTGTTCCAAAAAATATTTGAGGCTATGATGATTAGTTTTAATTTGGAAGTGTTCCCCCAAGAAATAAGGATGATAGAGATCCACTACATGTAGAATAACCAACATTTCATTTTCATAGGTGGATTTTCCCAAGTGTCATTCTGGATATTTATTTTCTAGTGAAATCGAAGGTCTACCATTTTGCATGAGAACTACCCCAATGTCTTTCCTAGAAGCATCGTTTCCAAAACAAAAGTATTTGTGATGTTGGGCAGTGCCAGAACATAAGACATACACACAAATTATTTCAAGGCATGGAAGGATTGATCAATTGTTGGAGTCCAACTAAAAGCATTATTTTATTTTTAAGGAGAGTAGTGAGGTGAGATGCAATTTTTTCCATAATTACGAACAAACTTGTGATAATATCTTGTTGATAGAGATCCACTACATGTAGAATAACCAACATTTCATTTTCATAGGTGGATTTTCCCAAGTGTCTCTCAGATATTTATTTTCTAGTGAAATCCAAAGGTTTACCATATTGCATGAGAACTACCCCAATGTCTTTCCTAGAAGCATCACATTCCAAAACAAAAGTATTTGTGATGTTGGGCAGTGCCAGAACATAAGACATACACACAAATTATTTCAAGGCATGGAAGGATTGATCAACCAATGGAGTCCAAATGAAAACATTCTTTTTAAGGAGAGTAGTGAAGGGAGAAACAATTTTTCCATAATTCTGAACAAACTTGTGATAATATCTTGTTAGACCGAGGAAACCTCTCAAACTTTTAAGAGTTTTAGGATGGGGCCAATCCTTCATAGCTTCAATTTTCTTAGGATCCACACATACACCATTCTTGCCGACAATAGGTCCCATGTACTCTACCTCAAGAGCTGCAAAAACACATCTAGACTATTTGAGAAACAGTTTGTGTTGAGAGAGTAAATGTAAGACTTGATCAACATGAGCCAGATGGGTGTTCCAAGAACTACTATAAATGAGTATATAATCAAAGAATACCAATACAAATGATGGTGGAAAGGGCGAAAGACATGATTAATGAGACTTTGGAAGGTAGAGGGTGCATTACACACGACAAAGGAAATGACCAAGAACTCATAATTTCCTTCATGGGTTTGAAAAATAGTATTGGGAATATCATACTCTTTCATAAATATCTAGTGGTAGATAGAACATAGATCAATTTTGGTAAAGAACTAAGCACCATTGAGTTCATCCAAAAGGTCATTAATGAAAAGAATGGGGAATATATCGTTGGTGGTAATTTTGTTGAGGGATCAAAAATCATGGCACATGTGCCATGTACCTTCTTTCTTGAGTACCATGATGACAAGAGAAGAATAAGGGACATAACTAGGATGGATAACACCTGCTATTAGAAATTCCTGAACAATTTTCTCCATTTGATTTTTTTGGGAGAATGGGTGACAATAAGGGAGAACATTGGGAGGAAGATTGCAAGGGACAAGATGATGGAATGGTCATGGACGCCATGGGAAGTGGGAATTCCTTGGGGGTTGTCAAAAATAGATTGGTGTTTGGAGAGGAGAGACTGTAGGTCAGGATGAATAGTAGGGGATGGGGTCTCAACTACTTGAATAGCATGGAGTTGGGAAATAATGCTAGAATGGCCTTTTTTGAGTAGTTTCTCCATTGAGTGTGAACTGATGATCTCAGGGGAACCTGTCATGATGACTTGGAACTGATACTATTGTCCATCCTATTGGAATCCCATGGTTAATTCCTTTAATTCCATGGTGATGGGGCCTAGTGTATGTAACCATTCAACACCTAGTGTGTGTAAGTCCATGGTTAGAGAAGTCAAGATGGTAAATGGTTCTTAGACTTGGTATCAAAATGTTAATTATTGGCGTCTCCCCTTTAAGATTTTATCTTTCCATGAAGTCGGTCATCTCCAATAATCCTGTAAAAAGTTTTTTCCTCCAAGTCGAGCTCCAATTCAAAAATGAGTTAAAAAATCCACAAGTTCTTCATTCAGTAGAAATGCTACATCAGATCTTTCTCAGGATTGTGATGAAAATCCTTCAGTGGTAGGTGAAGTTTCAACTCCATATATGTATCTATCTCCAACTCCATCTCCTTCTTGTTCTCCCCTTGGCCCCCAAGGTACATCTCTTGCCCTTCCCTCTTCTCCTTTTCAGTCCCTCCCTCTCGCATTGTTATCCCCTCTATCCCTTTTCCCCTCTTCCCTTGCCCCCTCTTCCTTAGCCCATGGTCACCCCCTCCTCTTCTCCTCCTCTTCCATCCATTCCTCCATCTATAGCCCCCACTCCCTATACTCCTACACAGGCCATACCGAATTGATCCAAAATGGATCTAGGAACCAAAATGGGTCCAGGAAGGCCTAAAAATCAAAAGTGCTTAGAATTGCTTCAAAAAAAACATGTGGGTATGCCTCGTCATTACGAACCCAACACAACTTGAACAGGCTCAAATGGACACCGTATGCGAAAGATATTGTGTTCTGTTAGTTTTTCCAAACAGGAAAAAATCAAATTGGTCAAAGTCAATGATGACATCAACAGGTATGACAGGTGACGTTAGCATGCATCAGGATGATGTCATCATGATTTCATGATGATATCATCATGTTGACATGGTGTCATCTGGAGGTGACATGTGGCAGGTGACGTGGTTATACAGATGGACGTGTGGCAGGTGACTGGGTGGTACAAACTAACACGTGTCAGACATGTGGCATGTTGACTAGGAAAGTGTTGACAGGCGGGGGACTAACATCTCAACACATGTCAATGTTGTGGGTGAATGATATGGTGCCATGTGGCCTAGTCCTGGGCTGCCACGTGGTACCCTCCAGTTGGTTGGAAATTATAAAAGGTTATTATACTCCATAGGAATCGAACCCAATACCTCTGAACAAGCCAAAGTCTCTGCATCCACCGTCGGAACAGTCGGGCTACCATTAGGTATTAGCCTTATGGTGGCGCTAAATGGTTAAAAGTTGATGGGTGGCGTGTTTTGGGGGTTAAGCCTCGGTCGACAGGGGCCAACCCCATCAGACCAGGGGGCTATGACCAGGGGGCCTAAGGACTATGGTTGAGTTTTTAAAACATGAGTTCATTAACCATTTAGGAATTTGATGAAAGAGGAAGAATTAACTATTTAACATGGCAGCCATAATAAGGTATACAAATCTAGAAATAAGCACAAGAATGAGCAAACCATAACAACAAAAGTTGTTAACGGAGTTCGACAATATCGCCTACGTCTCCGAGCCTTTGTATCATTGGGTGAGGCTTTCTTATTTCTCTTTAAAGATTCAAAAGTACATCAAGAAAATGTCAAATGGATTACAAACTTATCTGGCTATGTTCTGCTAGATCTCAAGAACCCAACACAACTGATGACACTGAAAACGAATGAACGAAGCTCCCAAAAATGGCCTACAAAGTTGCTCTCCTCAATGGCTTCCTTGCATAAAATTGGCCTTGACTCTCAAATTCCTCAACATTTCTCCTTCTCTGAACCTCTCTAAGGATGCCAAGAACCTCTGTCTTATATAGGCTTTTAGTTGGTAACATCCTCCCAACTCCCCCCTAAGATATGGCCTCAAAAAGGGCTCTAGATCCTCCAAAAATGACCAAAATCCATAAATATCAGTCTAAAAATCAATTAAAATCATATAACATAGTTTTAAAAACCCAAATCTAGGAAACTTTGGGCGTTGCCCCCGAAATTCCAAGCCCCTGGTCATATGCGTGCCCTCCATGTGGCCGAGGGATGGGCTGGCACGCTTGGGCTCCTCCAAGTCTAGGTTCTCGTCATATGCGCTTGGCCATATGGTCGTGCCCCCAAACCTCCATGCCATCCATGTCTATTAGGCCCTCGATCGTAGCCCCCTGGTCGGATGGGGCTGGTCCCCGCCGACCGAGGCTTACCCCCCAAAACACGCCACCTATCAAATTTTAACCATTTAGCACCACCATAAGGTTAATACTTAATGGTAGCCCGACTGGTACGACAGTGGCTGCAGAGACTTTGTCTTGTTTGAAGGTCTTGGTTTTGATTCCTACGGAGTATCATAACCTTTTATAATTTCCAACCAACTGGAGGGTGCCACGTGGCAGCCCATGACTGGGCCACGTGGCACCATCTCATTTGCCCACAACATTGACACGTGTTGAGATGTCATTCACCCGCCTATCAATATTGTTCTAGTTAGCATGCCACCTGTCTAACACATGTCAGTCTGTACCGCCCAGTCACCTGTCACGTGTCAGGTCGTACTGTATGGTCACCTACCATGTGTCCATCCATACAACCACATCACCTGCCACATGTCACCTCCAGATGATTTCACGTCAACATGATGACATCATCATGATGTCATGCTGACGTCACTTGTCATACCTACGGATGTCAGCATTGACTTTGACCAGTTTGATTTTTTTCCTCTTTGGAAAAACAAACATAACACGATATATTTCTCATACGATATTTTTTTGATCTTGTTCAAGTTGAGTTGGGTTCGTAATGACGAGGCCTACACACATGTCTGTTTTGAAGTGAGCCTGAGCACTTTGATTTTTAGGCCTTCCTGGACCCATTTTGGTTTCTGGATCCATTTTGGATCACGCCTCCCCACTAAGACCTTTTGGTCCTCCAAAAGGTTACTAACCATCCATCAAGTGTGGGATAGGCCACCCCACTTATTCTTTGTCTTTAAACTCTGTCCTGTGCACCTATCTCATCAAGATCAGTTGTAAAACAACCATGATAACTGACAACATATTGTTAGCCACTTGTACTTTGTCACATCTTACTGAAGCCACTATCATCCATGTTGACAACATTAGCAATGATAACATCAGAAATATGACTGCAAATGAGTTAATATATTTGTAGTACTTGCACGACATTAGCTTATCTTGAAGCAAAATATGATTGAACTTCCATTCTACAATCATCTCATGTTCTTTCTTAAGATCAATTGCTTGATTTGGGACAATTATAGGTGTGTTTCTTGCATGAGATGACTTCCTTAATTGTTCCATTGTTTGAAGAGATTGATTTTCTTTTAAGTGATGAGCATGTAGCACATATTCATTGTCTTCTTTGATTAAGTGATATTGATTTTGTTCTCTGTAGAAGATTGCTTTTCTATCATACAAATAAGGACTTCCTAAGGCACTACAACACACATTACCTCATCCACAAACTTAGATGAAATTGAAAACTTTAATATGCATTGCTTTGTTATGTGCAATTTATGGTTGTTGCTTATCCATTTAAGTGAGTAAGGTGTTGGAACACCTTTTATTTTTCGAATAATCTGGTCTTCAAAGGTCATAACTACCTATTTCTAAGTATTGAGACGATACACCTAAGCCTAAAAAGTCAGATTTCGTGATTTCGTATATATCATGGTCATACATTTCTGAACCCTCGATATCCCGACACGCGAAGTCGCGAAGTTGACTTAAGTTTAGTCACGTTTTTTTAACTTTTAAACAGGGGTTATCACCATTGATACATCGTTCTCTCGCATTTTGGGAGTCACACCTCGAATGCCCTTCGAATGTCCGACGTGCGAAGTGCGAGTCTTGTTTAATTTAAAACTGGTTAATAGAAAGAATAATGACTTTTAAGCCATTTTTAATCTTCGTCGCGATTTCGCGACTTGGCGGTCGTTACCCCAGAAACAACACATGTGTAACTCCAATCCCCGAAGTCGCGATTTTTTTTAATTAATCGGGGTTAATTAAAAGATTAATCCAAATCACAATTAATCAACCAAATCACAATATTGCGATTTCGGGGTTCGCGGATTCAACGACTAGGAGTGAAATTATCCGATACTGCAAACTCCGAAAAAGGGATTAAAGACTAAACACACTTAATAAAAGGTTGAACTGAATTAATTAACACCTTAAACGACCTTTAACCCGTACAACCTATGGATTGAGTTTTAAACGTTGCTACGATCCTCCCGAATCGCGAGTTATCAAACATTTATGGCATTTATTTATTAGTGAGGTGAATGATAGTAGGATACCGTTTTATTTCTAAATATTTCTATTAAATGATTTAAACATTCTGTTAGCAAGGACTCGCATAGACTTAAGTACTCAAAGCGAAAATATTTCAGTCATTATCTTAGATTTCTTTCCAATTTATGCAGAGCCAAGTTCACCAAGATAACCTTTGTCTGTGTTTCCATTTTTTGTGACAGGGAATTCAATTGCAAGGTTCTACATCCTGGCTCCACGAAAAGCGCCCAAGACAGCTGCCGAGAGTTCAGGTCAAGGTTCAGATATTATTTCTAATACCTCGCCTAGAAGTATCAATACTATCAAAACATGGACGTATGTCTCCGACATTCTGCAATCTGAGTAGATAGATTGTCTAGATGATTCCAGTGATAACGAGAAAGACGACTTGTCCACCAAATACAAAATCGTCACTCAGTCGGAGATGCACAAGGTTGCAGAAAGGCCACGACTTTTTCCCTATTATGATATGATCAGATGGGCGTTGGACCATGTAGACATCCCAAGTAGAACAATTTTCAATGAGAAGAAGATGGCAATTGGGACATTCAGACCAGAGAATTTACAGGAAATGTATAAATTGTCTCCCACACCAGACCTTACTCACAATGTCAGATTCTTGGAGGGTTTCAAAAAGAAGGAATGCGAGTAGTTTGGGAAAATCTTATCCGACCTAATCAAACACTGGGTTTTGCACCCCGCGAAATTCAGGTCCAATACTAATGGAATTTATTCAATCTCATCGTTGGTACCACAATTCATGTATATAGCAATGATGGTTTGTAGACTATATGGGAAGGAGGACACCTCTCACTTCTTTCTTCCATGGGTACCAGTTATGCACACAATGGTAGAGGGATTCTCTTTCGACTTGGAAAAATTGTTGTTAGACAGTCTGGCCAGTCGAATTACGTAATATCGAGAAAAAAAGGAAAGTGGGAAGGCGTCCTCATTCTTCATGTCCGCTTACATCATGGACATTATTTGCTTCATGACACATTTCCCACTAATGAACTGGAGATGGACTCCAACTAATGCAGAGCCTATCCATGTCTACCACTCGAAACTCTGGGAAGATAAAGCCAAAGAATTCGTCTACGAGATTTTCAACTGGGTAATGGTGCCATTGCATATCTCTATCTTCAGCCATCTGCCTCCCAGGATTTCAGATAACATCACGGGCAACCTGAGTAGCATGGAAGATTGGTATATAGAAGCGGAATTTTCGTATATTAGAGTTTTTGGCACCTCTGTCCCCCCATATGATCTGCCCCTATTCTTACCAGACAAGCTAGTGTGTCACGAGATCACTAGGAAAACTGTGCTCGGTGGGATAAACAAGGAGCTCAAAGGAGTATCGAAGAAGGTATGACCACCTTTCCCCATTCACATTGGTACATATTCTTTATTAGATTTCGGCCATGCCAAAGAAGAGGCTACAACCTTGGAGGAAATGAAATTAGTGGACATTGAGTTTAAGAAACACGACCCTAATAAGGTTGTGAGTAATCACTTGGTGAGTTGTGGGCTGAAGAGATACGAACACGAAGACTCACCTCATGACGAAATCTTTCGAGGTGTGAGGTCCTACTATGAAGTCTTGAGCTGGGTTCAAGATCTGTTGCCCGGTGATATGGACGATTTTTATACATTCCAAGAGCACAGGAGAAGTTTCCTCCCTAAAGTGTTACAGGGTGGAAATTCACAACCTCCGAGTACACAACAAGCAGAAGATAAAAGTTCAGTGGGTTCGAACCTTAGAAAACAAGAGACTCGGGACAAACCAGAGGAAACTAATATCTCGAATCAAGAAGGAGATATCCCCAACCAAGAAGAAGGAAACCCAGAGATAGTTACCAAGGAAATCGGTAGCCTCATTGCATCCATCACTCCCTTACAATTCACGAAGGGGAACCTTGTTATAGAGTGGATTTTCAAGGAGGACCTGACACCTATTTCTGTAGAAGAGTTTCCTCCTAGTGAATTATTCTTCAGTAATAAAAGGAAGGTCATGGTGAAGAAAGAAACATACCAAAGAGCGGGCACAATGGCTAAAAAATACAAAATCCTGGCGGATGGGGTAGCCTTGGAAGAGGAAGAATTTGCCGATGAGATAGCCAGAACATTGGGGGCTTACGCAACAACCAACCAATATTCAGTCGAAACTTTGAGGGCACAGTTGAAACAAAAGAACCTATTGATCAACAAGTTGGAGGCTCGGTTAGCAACGACATAGACGAATGCCAGGGAGGAAGCAAACAAAGGTTTCGAGCAAGCCAGAGTGATTGATCAACAGGAAATCGAGAGACTTAAGTTCGACCTTGAGTAGATGCATCAGTTGGCACAAACAAGCCAAATGCAGGTAAGTCAACAGGAAGAGCAAATAAAACTGTTGCAGTCTAAATTAATTTATGTTGAAAACTAGGTCATAGACATAACAATATTCCAATCCCAAGCCACAAAAATACGAAATAAGGTAGAAGTAGCTCAACAGGATCTACTTGCCAAAGTGGAAACCATATAGAATCATTTCCATATGATAGAATAAGCATTGAAGGATATCTCCTCGAGAGAAAGAGAAGCGACAACAACTCAAATTGCTTTCCAAGAAGCTGTTATAGCAACAACGAAAGAAGAGGTGGCCATCCGTTCTAGGTTGTCTATCCCATAGCAAGCCAGAGGTAACATCCTACTAAAGGCATTGGAACATAATATATCCGAGAGAAGAAAAAGAGCTAAAGGAATGAGAGATTCTTGTGAAGAAACATTCATCTTGATAAATAAAAATTTGTTAGATCTCGATAAATAAAGTAGTGCTGGAACACTGGGTAAGATTAACATAGCCAAACATCTGTTGGATATCAAGGAAAATGGGGGAAAAGGACAAATTGAATTATCCCAGGTAATTCAGGTCAATATCGCCCAAGTGGATAAATGGTTGATAACACCAAGCTTGAAATTGTGGTCTATCATCACGGAAGATCGAAAAGTAGGAAAAAGATTGTCACAGTTGACAAAGGATTGTTACACTTTCGAGGCGAACAGTCATGCCGAACCTTCCAAGCTGATAGCCCAGTTGGTAGAAAAACGTGTTTTTTGTATCGAGCAAGGGAAAGGGTAGACTTTTGGAGGCAATTAACGACAGATGCTAATCCCATCCTATTCCTGGAGCCAGAGTACAAAAAAAAAACAAAAAAACGCCCTACCCACGTGGAGGAAGAGAAGAGACAAGGAAGTGAAACACCTCATTTCCCATTTGTAACCGAAATTTTTAGAACGATCGAAATTCAAAGCATTTTAAAATTTTGTATAAGTATAATTTTTAGGGAAGAAGCAAGGGATTTTTTACTTTGGCCAATTGTACCAGATAATATCTTTTTCGTCAGAATTAATACAAGTCAAATCGAAGACTCTTTTTTCCGTCAAGACTGGGTTATGTGTTTCTTCTGTTTTTTTTCGCATTTCACATCATTTCTCATATGTGTTTTTAATGAACGCTAAGCTGCAATTTAGTACAATTTCTATTGTGGTGGTCATTTTTTTAGTTATCTAATCGTTTACAGCTTTTCCTCTGTATCGGCTATCAGCAGGTACAAGACCTGTGAATTGTTTAGATTTCTATATCATATGATTCATTAAAGTTTTTCTTACTTATCTTCTCCTTCTGTCAAAAGGTGAGATTCTTCCCTGATTGATGCCTCACATTGTTCAACAGATCTATATTTTCTTTCTCTTCATGTATGGTTTTAAATTTTAACTCAATTATGGAAAATAGCCTATGATTTCGTTATACTATTAATTCGATTGTGGGATTCTTTCTTGTATAATATAAAGGTGAAACAACAACCAACGCTTTACAAAAAATCTATTCCTTTATGACTGTCCCTGTGGCATGACAAACCAACTTAGAACCTGGTATCTCAGATCAAACCAGCCTCGCTTTAAACCTTTTCAATACCATTCTGAAAACTGCTACTACCCAGGCCAAACTTGAATGTTCATGGGAAGCCATTGAATGAGATATAAACATTCGGGAACAGTTAGAAGCTAGACCCAGACAACTTAGAAACCAGACTTAGCTTCTTTTTCCAGTTGTTTCCTCCAGTTACATCTTTCACACTTTTTGGATGCCTAGACTCGGTACTTTATAGCCTTAAGTACAGACTCTAGAACAACATAAGGCTTATGATGCATCTGAGTGTTTAATCCCAATTGTTTAACCACTTCCTCTGAAATCAAGTTAGATTGAGATCCACTATATATCAATGTGTCGACCTTAGTATGTCTGATTATGACCCTTATGTGAAACAATTTACTTCTAGAATCAAATCCATCACCAATTTTACTTGTCAGACCAACCACTGTGATTTTAGATTCATCACTCGAATCTGATCCCAAGTCTGTTGGTCATGATGTTGCTGCAACTGTTTGCCTCCCTTTCCTCTCTTTGAACCATTTCAGTCTCTTCTCGGGATGCAATTTCCAGCAATGGTCATCATCATGCCCTTCTTTCTTGCAATTCTTGCAAGAGAGCTTTTCTTCCTTTCTTGTCACTGAATTTTCTTTCTTTCCATTCCACTTCCTTTTGTCCTCTTTTCTTGAAGATGATTCCCCTGATACACTAACTCTTATTTTCCTTTCTTCAATGTATGTTGCTTGAACAAAAGCCTCATCAATATTAGTAGGTCCAAACATAAATACAGTGTTACGAATGTGTGCAGGTAAATCTCCTATATACTTCATAAGAGTTTCTTGGGTATGTAATGGAATGTCTAACATTAATGCCATCTTATGAAATTCATCTGTGTATTCTTTCACTGCTTGCCCCTTTCTTAGTTTAAGACCTTTCCATTCAATTAAAGCCTTCTCTTTATAACCCAAAGGATAAAATTGTTTTCTAAGTGCAGAAAACAAAACCTTGCCATGATGAAAATACATTACCCATTTGTTTCGTGCCATTTTGCAACTTTATTTTCCACCAAATGAGTGTTGTACCTGCAAGTCGAAGTGATGCCAATTTGATTTGAGTTGCCTCATCTTTGATTTGTTTCACATTGCAATAAACTTCCATCTGTCTTACCTAGTTATCAAGCCCCTATGCATTGACTTCACCATCATACATGGGTAATTCAAAATTCACATCAAGCTTAAGTAAAGGCATATCATGTTTATGTTTATGGGAATTTTATCTTGCGGTGGATTTGGAACTTGTACTTGAAGAAGAAGAATTTGATGGAGAAGAAGGAGGTGAAGGAGGAGTTTTAGGAGAATCCTATCCTTCTTCACTTTTGACTTTTGAATATTCACCTAGAATCGGTCTCTTCCGCTCCAATTAATCATCATATAGAACCTTCACCATCTCTGACATAGCGAAGAAAGTATTTCGAAACTCTTTCTCCTCATGAGAAAGTCCCTCTTTCGATGCCATCTTCTCACTTTGAAAAGTTCTCTTTCTCGATCCAATCTCAGGATTCTCCTCAACAAGCTCGTGTTCAACACGATTCATATTTTCCTTGGTAATCATGCAAACTCAAAAACCAATCGTCAACTACCTCTAATACCACTTGATCCAAAAATATCTTTTGAAGACTATGGTTGAGTTTTTAAAACATGAGTTCATTAACCATTTAGGAATTTGAAGAAAGAGAAAGAATTAAAGATTTAACATGGAAGCCATAATAAGATATACAAATCTAGAAATAAGCATAAAAATCAACAAACCATAACAACAAAAGTTGTTAACGAAGTTCGGCAATATCTCCTACGTCTCCGAGCCTTTGTCTCAGTGGGTGAGGATTTCTTATTTCGAGATCTGTATATCTTATTATGGATTCCATGTTAAATATTCAATTCTTCCTCTTTCTTCAAATTCCTAAATGGTTAATGAACTCATGTTTTAAAAACTCAACCATAGTCTTTAAAAGATCTTTTCGGATCACCCCTCCTCTCATATTCCCTATTCCCCTTCTTTCCCCCCCTTTCCCTCTCTGAATCACATGTCAGGCCAAGATGTCCTAGTCAATAGAGATTTCCTTCAACCTATTTCCTCTATGGCCCCTTCCCCTCCCTCAAAAAAGAGGTATTCCCTAAGATCTCATCCCCATGAAAATGATGGTTCTTCCTCCTCTGGCGGCCTAGCTCTGGACCCTATCTATCAGAATCTTGTTGGAAGGAAATCCTTCCTTCTTAAATCCCACCAAATGTCTATATGTGATATCTAAACTGGTAAGCAAGCCACCATATTCAGGGCCCTTAGAGCAGGGAAGGCCCCAAGGAAGCCTTCCTCATGAATATTATTTCATTTAATGTTAGAGGGGTTGGGGGTGCCCCGAAAAAGCTATCCTTAAACTAGATCATCTTGAGCCAGAAGCCTAATATTATGTGCTTAGGAGTTAAAGATAGATCAATGGTGGAAACTTGGCTAAAGGCCTAGTCCTTTTGTATAGTCAATGAAAAAGGTATGTATGGATGACTATTAACTGGATGGAGCTTGGTGTGGAGGGCCTTATCTTCTTCAATGGTATCCTCTTCCATCTATGTCTCCCTGTAATTGAAGGATTCATAGACCATTTTCAAGGTTGTTAACATATATGGAACCTATCTTGATAAGGTTTATTTTTTGGGAGAATTTAGCGGATGTAGGTGTATTTTCAGACCCAATGACAATTTTTGGAGGAGAACTAAATTTTACGACTTCCTTAAGGGAGTTTTGGAGATCCTCCCCTTGGTTGGACTCACAAGGAGGATTTTTTCAGGAATTCATGGAAAATAACTATTTGGTAGACCTAGAGACAAATAATTTTGTGCCTACCTAGATAAATTTATGAACCAACAACGATGAGGTAGATAAACGTCTAGATAAGTCTTTGTTATTAGAATCCTTGGTTGAGTCTAATTTTCATTGGAGGTCCTAGGTTACAGATGGGGGTCTTTCCATCCACCATTTGATTTTCTTGATGATGTCATTTGGCGAGCATGCTCCACCATCTCCCCTCAAAATCAATCCTATTTGGTTAGAGGAGGAGGATTATCGACAACTGGTTTCTCAAAATTGGGTTCATATCTCTCATTTTGTGCCCCCCGCCCCTTATGGCTCAATTTGCTCAAAACTTGGTAAATATAAAAAAACTCACTAAGCTCTCGCTAAAATCCTTCTCCAAAATGACTCTGACCTATCTAAAGGAAATTGAGGCAAATATTGTTCACATCTATGACTTAATGGACAATGACCCTCTTTTCAAAGAAACTCTCTACCAGCTTAGAGCTTTAGAAACAACTAGGCAAGAGATCTTAGCAAAGGAAGAACATAATTGGAGACTCAAAGGTAGATCCCTTTGGTTGGAGGGTGGGAACAATAACTCTTACACTCGATAAAAAAACTAAATTTACACGTAATTATCTTCAAACTAGATCTTTCCAAGGCATACGAACGAGTAAGTTGGAATTTTCTCCACCTAGCCCTCTTGAAGATGGGTATGGCCCTTCTGATGGTAAATTAGATCCTGGTGTGTACAATCAACCTCCTTTTAATTCTTGATCAATGGATCTCCTTCTAGGTTCTTCAAATCCTCTCAGGGATTAAGGCAAATATTCCCCCTCTCCCATTTTTCTTTCCTAATAGTGGCATAAGAATTATCCAAACTGTTTGAAGAATCATTGAGGAATGGATCACTTCGTGGTCTTAAAATTTCTCCAATTGAATCCACTTCCCACTTATTGAACGTCGATGATATCTTGTGCTTTGTAAATGGTGTTGAATCAGATCGGAAGGATTTAAAACCATTTCTTGATCAATATTGCAAAGCTACAAGGATGCTTATCAATTTCAACAAATCCATTATTTATCATCATGCTATCAAGGACTCGGTATTGAGGTCAGTTAGACCTTCCCTCCCTTTCTCTTTTAAATATTTAAAATCAGGCTTCAAGTATTTAGGATTTCAGCTTAAACCCAACAAATTCAAATACACAGATTGGATGGGGATGGTAAGAAAAGTAGAGAAACGTATATCAGTGTGGGTAAATCGTATGGTTTCTCATGGAGGGAGATTGGTTCTTTTGAAATCGTTGGTCAAGAGAATCCATGTCTATTGGGCTTCCATAGCTTCGATTCCCAAAGACATTCTAAACAAAATCAGAAAGATCGGTTTTCATTTTTTATGGTATGGCGTGCATCGTTTTGGAGGTGTTCCCCTAGTCAAATGGGATAAGTTGGTGCACCCCAAAAAACTTTGGGGATGGGGTCTAAAATTGTTTTTCATTTTCTCAAAATCTCTTGTGGCTAAAAGCCTCTAGAATTTATCCTAGAGTTCCTTGCTGTGGGGATGGGTTCTAAGATCAAAATATCTTGGCGACATCTCGATAGAAGAATGGTTTAGCCTCCCTAATAAATCATCCAAAGTTTCCATTGTCTTGAAGGCATTGGTATTGACCTTTCCCCTTATTGGACATTGGATAGTATGGAAAATCAGTAATGGGCACTCCATTCGAATTGAACAAGATTCCTACTTAGGAGTGGGAAATGAGTATCTTTTTCTCCAAACCTTTATTTCAGACAATCCACTCCAAAAATATTTTTTCTCTAGCTGATGTTCATGTTGTTCCTCACTATGTGGGTTGCATTGGTTGGAAGTCTACAGATTTGTTGGGATTATCTCAAAATGAGGTTGTCGAATGGGATTCCTTTATTTCCAAGTTGATCTCTAATTACATTTCCCTAGTAGAATATGAAACTAACAACCCGTGCTGGTAAAAAAACCGGAAGTCCGACGATTTCACTACCAAATTAGGATATAATTCATGGATGGATCTTAGTTTATCCGATGAAAATATTTGGTGGTGGAAACCACTGTGGAAATATTCATGCTCCCATTAAGGATAACATAACTCTATGGATGTCCTTAAATAAGAAACTGCTCACATGGGATGTTAGATGCAAGAAGGGTTGGGTTGGTCCCAACTGTTGTTCACTTTGCAAAAACAATGAATAATTTTCTAATCATCTATTCTTTGAATGTGTGTATGCAGATATGGTCTACATGATAGTTTAGAAAGAGATAAAACNGCTGACAAAGATGTCAAGCATTTTGAAGGGATGCCAAGCTTCTTTTTTAACAATTTGTGGTGGGAAAGAAACTTGAGAATTTTCAATGACAAGGAGATACCAATGGAAGTGATAACAAGAATTATCCTGAATCCCTCAAAGGAATTCATGCCAGAAATAAAAGTTAAGAATCCCAGGCTCCTAGAAATGCCAGATCTGGACTTCTCAATCCCTTGGGGATTCTTTGACGATTCTAGTCAGGGCCATCTTCGTTCTTGTGGTGTCGATGTTTTCCTTTATATCTAACAAAATAATTGAATCCAAGGTTCTAACAAAAGATTCGAGTTTATTGCTCTGCACACTCTGTTAGAAGTTGCCTCAATGAAAAATATTCCTAAGCTATATATCATGGGGGATTCAAAACTGGTGATCGATTTGGAAAGAAAAGAAATTACAGTCTCAAAT
>SNQJ01S0000772.1:48466-60096 GCA_010110895.2 Picea sitchensis | reverse complement strand
TTGAGCAAAATTTGATCCCCTGATCATAGCCACACATACTATCTCATGATCAAATCACGATCACCATCATCACTATCCAATTAGATAGTCTCTATGGCAATCAGAACAATTCCATCTAATATAATACAACTGTGTTTATTCATAGTAGTATACAACTACTACCCAGTGGTACACAACCACTCATAGTAGCACACGACTACTAACCAGTGACACATAGTCACTACCCATGGATCACATCCACCACAATAGCATATAGCTATTTTCCATAGACATACAGTCTCCACAACAATCATATCATTTGATATCAACAATTTCATGATACAAACTGAATCATCTGGGCCACTCTTCCACTCACATCTATGAGATCTGGAAGAGCATCTTCCCTCAGAAAGTTAAACATTAGCCATGTGCTGTCTGGACTATTCTTCTCAAGCATAGAAGAATAATTGTCCTTGATTTCTGAACCTGGACCACTCAACCTAACTGGACCATTCTTTCGGCACGATTCGCAGTGCAACTTGGAGAGAATGAGTCTGCCCTAGGGAATGACTATCCCTAATTGTTGAACCTAGACCATTCAACCTAACTGGGCCATTCTTCCGGCACGATTCATAGTGCAACTTGGAGAGAATGAGTCTTCCCTAGGGAATGATTGTTCTGACCATTTCCTATGGAAATGACTGTCCTACACCAACCTCCTACATCGGACAATTCTTCGAAACTGCTCACAACTATGAAATTTGAAAGAATGGCTTCTTGGAGAGGTGAACCATTTTTCTTGACCGCTTCTCAAAGTGATTTTCAAGGAGAATGTCTATCCTAGACCATTCCCCCACACTAAACACAAGGGAAATGGCTATCCGTTCTGGACCATTTTTCGAACTGGAAAATGACTGTCCATCAAAAAATCTTGGACTACTTTCCGTACTGGAAAGTGACTACCCAACCTGGACCAAACTGGAAAATGACTGTCCATCAAGAATCTTGAACCACTTTTCGGACTGGAAAGTGATTGCCCAACCTGGACCATTTTCCAAACTGGAAAAATGACTTTCCATATATCAATAAGATATCAATTCTCCCTCCCAACTTGGGGAGTAATTACTTCCATTTCCAATAAGGATATGAAAAGTGGGGGTTAGAAATGAGGAAAAATACATGTATAATTCTATTGCAAATAATTGTTACAAGGGGGAAAATGAGTGAGTGTTGTTTGCATTACTTAAGGATGTGAGTGTTTCTTATATTACTATTGTACATGGAACCCTCTTATAGTTTTACATTCTTTATGAGTATGTTGTATTGGAGAATGTTGTAAAGGTGGCCTACAACCAAATGGATGTTAAGTTTGGATTTCTAAATCTATCTTTAACCACCTCATATTTTTGTATACACTATATCTTGTCCTCTTTTTTCATATTGAAAGAGTATTTATAGGAATTGATCAATCCCCTTGTCATTGGTATGAGAATATGGACCACTATGGAGGAAATTATTTTTAATGAAATGTAATTTTTAAACTAATGGTTAATCATTTGGGCATAGTGAACTACTATAGTAAAATTTAGGGCAGTAGTTACTTTTGCAAAAAATCCCTTGGAAATCTTAGTGGTGAATTTCTAGGTTTTATTCGCTCAATAGGATACAAGAATCATTTTCATTGCAAGTGGATATACAAAACCAAGATTTTAGTCAACATTAAACAGACAAGTTAAAAAACACAAGGCTACAACCAAATGCATTTTAAGTTTAGATATCTTAAAATTGGATTTATATGAATTGAAACAAGCCCCTTAAGATTGGTATGACAATATGGATCATTGCCTTGTTGAGAGTAGTTACACTTAATTCATATTTGAAAACAATGTGTGTGTCAAACATGTCAATGATAATTTACTCATCCTTGTTTTATATGTTGATGATTTGATTCTGACCACAACTTGTACATATTGTTGATGAATGCAGCTATGTGAGACATTCTCCATCTTACAAACCTGTGAGATGTGGATCATTGCAGCTATGTGAGTCTTTCTCCAGCTTACAAACCTGAGAGAAATCCCCTAAGAATGGTACGTGGTTTCTACCTGAGACAGAGATGGAACGTAGAGATGACCTCCTCCATTCAGAGAGTTGAGAAGAACTCCAGATTATTATCCAGTGGGAAAGGTGATCTGTTGAGTTAGATGTTCTTGTGGCTGAGCATAAGGTGAACGTGTGAAATCCCAAAGTGTTGGGTGCATCGTCATGTGAACAGACATGAAGATGATGTATTAGCCTCCTCTGAGCAACAGAGTTGACGAGAAACTCCAGATGATTCTCCTATGTGAAGCAGTGGGAAAGAAGATCTGTAGAGTGGATGTGCCTGTGGATGAGCACAGGTGAACATGTGAAGATTTGGTTCTTTTGTGTAATGCATTCAACCAGAGATATGGACATCCCTATGGATGTGCCCATAGTGGATGAGCACTAGTGGATGTATCAGATCCCTTGCTATATTGTTCAAGAGTCAGACATGCCTGTAACCCTAATTGTAATGTAAAGGGTACAGGTCGGCCCCACCTTAATGTGATTAGTAATAAATGTAAAATACAATTAATCTGGTTAATATTAATTATAATGTGACTTAGAGAGGTTGGCCATGTTGTGTCAATAGACACTTATGTTGATAGAACAAGTGTAATATAAGTAAAGGAAGATTCCCCATTGTGGAATCATATCCTTCACACAAGTTTGGAAATTTCAGCAAGTACATCCTCTTGGGAAAAGTGTGCACCTCTCTTGGGCGCTAGTCTTCCAGGGTTTGAGCACCCTTTTGTGTGCTAAGTCTTATTGGTGGTGAAGGTCTTTCTCTTGAAGAATATAACAAAGGATTTGGCTGGGTTTTCTTCCCTTGTTGAAAAGGGTTTCGGAGGATACTTCTTTTGTTCTTGTGCATGGTGTTTCTTCTGGTGATCTTGGTTGCTGCAACATTCTTGTTTATGGTTAAGACAAATGAAAATTGAAATGAACTACATGCTTAACCTAGCTTATTGAAAAATCAACATCATACACCAATTTGGTGTCTAGCTTGGCCATGACCTTAAAATTAGATTATTATTATTATTATATATAGAGATAGATTCAAAAGTCAAACATCATTGATTTTAATTAAATTTTTCTACATTTCTAAATTTCTCATAATATTAAAACAAAATTATATATTAAATCCAATTTTGGGACGTGACATTTAAAAAAAATAAAAAATAAATAAAATTAACATGTATTGCTCATCTTTGTCTCTGTGTACAGTCTATGCAATATTTGATGGGAAGCTCTGGATTCTCTGACATTAACACATCTAATGCTATAAATTGTTATCCTATAGTGTACATCATGGTGTTTAATTTCGTTGTTTCCAAATTTCCCATTCCCTTATGCGTTTAGGTGAAGTTCATTCACAGTCGGCCTCTTATCTACCATTTTCATCGATCATTTCATACAATCTGCAAATTTGATCGATATCAACAGAAAGCGTCATTAATGTTGTCAATTATTTGGAGAAGTTAATGCTAGAATCAATGAAAAATGCAATGCCAGAATTCTAGATATAACAAAAATAAAATCATCATATCATACACGATATCAGTTCGAAGGAGCTCGGGCTCTCCGTCGAGGTGATCTGGGAGCTAAAAAATCTCATTCCACTTATCATGAGCATTGACGGTCTTGGAAAATTGGGTAAATGAAATTATCCATAAGTTTCTATATGGAATTCTCTACATTTTCCCATTGTTTTGCTTCTGGCTCTAACGGTCCACGATCCACCCAACCGCATGGAATTTGGGAGCAGAGATCTTGGAAGGATTCTATTGAGCATTGTATCTGAGAGATTGGGGCTTTATTTTGAATACATAAATGAGGTACATGGAAACTATTCACTGTGCATGGCCTATAACTTCTATCTGGCTTGTCCAAATCTACAATAGACTTTGGTTTTAGCAGACTTGTTGTTGCTTTGAGTAATCAAGGAAATCATTTTTTCATGTACTATATATGAAGAGATAATCAACCATAGATTGAATGAAATTGTTTTGGTACAAGGAAAAAAAACTGATGACTTATCAATATATCTTGTCAAGTTGACAGAAATAACATATGCATGATAGCATATGCATTCCATGCAAAAAGAGGAAATCTGGCTCTTTAGCAATTTTGATCCCTTTTAAAGAACTAAATATATGAGGTAGGTTATAAGCAAAAAAATGTGAAACAATTTGGTTTGGAAATTTTTTTCACCGAGCAGAGAGAAGTGAAGTTTTTTGTACTATGTAACTAAGATGAGGGACATCTTCAACACTTTAGAGAATTGAAAGAAAAAATGGCCTTAAAATCTTTAGATCTACTACAAGTCAAGAATTTCAACCTTGTTGTGAAAGATTTTTTATCCTTCTATACACTTAAGAAATTAGAGATTAAAATGGTCCTATGTTAATAAGTATGGGTGCATAGACGCAAAGATAACTTACAATACAATCAACTCGTGAATATTTCCAAGCTCTTTTGGGACAGGGTTGATCCTAGATCTCGATGCATATTGGATGTTGATCCCATGAATGAAAATGTTGCATTATATGTTATTCCACCATCACACCATNCAAAGATAACTTACAATACAATCAACTCGTGAATATTTCCAAGCTCTTTTGGGACAGGGTTGATCCTAGATCTCGATGCATATTGGATGTTGATCCCATGAATGAAAATGTTGCATTATATGTTATTCCACCATCACACCATGCTGCCACTCTCCATTTCTTCTTTGCAATCTGCATCCCACTGCATACAACCTCTCAATATGGTTTCCTCCTTTCCAACAATGTCTTCTCACACAGATGCATTATCTTCAACCAACAAATATTTTTTTCATATTCAACCCAACATTGCAGAAAAAGTTTGAACCAAAATTTTTTAGTGTTGAGAGATATACATAATGTTTCTCTCCAACCATGTTGCCTAATTTTACTACAATTCCCAAAAACTCATCAGCTCAGGTAAAATTCCCATTTCATTGAGCCTACACAACACCTTCCACTTATCACCAGCATAACATCTACACACACAAAGTTGCACAATGAGCCACACAACCTTCCATGGCTATTAGAGCAAAGCAAGCAACACTTACAAATATCAGACAATCTCAAAGCCATATAGATCTCTCCATGGCTCTGATAACTATACCCTCTTGGATTGACAACACACATACTTTCTCTCACATTGCAAGGGTGACAAATATTTTTCAACCTCTAGTCAAATCAGAGCGTTGTGTCATGGCTCACACAACTCTCATGCTCTCATAGATCTGATACCAGTTGTGAAGAAAAAAAGAGATTGAGATAACATATATTCTATGAAGCTTTACTTGGATCTCTGATACTCAGAGCCATAATGGAGACCCAAGTTGGCTCTCTCTTGTCTCTTCATACTTGCAGCCACCATGGATCCGATATCAGTTGTGAAAAATGAAAGCCCAAGACCAGATGACATAAAAGAGCATCAATGTGGAACATAAAGGATATTCATGTGGCACAGATGATGACCCACACAAAGATATGAGTTCTCAAAAAGATTGTATCTCTTTCATTCACTAGATACAATTTATAGAATTTGAAAGTTCATGTTTGAATGCCACATGCATTCTAAGTTGGGTCAGTTGATTCCATCTATTACATATTCTCTTACACTTTCTTATGGATTCACTTACATACTCTTTCCTATATTGCTCTTGGAGTGCCACTTGTCGCTTAACTAGAAAGATGCTCTTTGTGAGCATTCCATTTACTTCTACTAATGTCAATCCTCGGTTTAATATATTATACTTGTATTCTAATTGATCCACATTCATATGTCTTAATACATTAGGACTCACAACATTATGTTGTCGACCTTGACAAAAAATAATCATTAATGCCAATAGATAGTATATTACCCAGAGATTCATTTCGGTCCACTTATATTTTTGACATAATGTTCTACTTTATCTTTGAAGAGATTTATGTGCATTTCAGGGTTTTGGCTTGTTTAATCTTTGAGAGAACAACATAGTAGGCTTCTATCGATGATTTTTTTGATTTAAAATGGTGCTCTGATGAATAATTTGTCTCCAGCTGTTATTGTAACATCCCTCTCTTGCACACACCTAATTGGACTTATTCTTTGAGGACACTTATGTGCAAGTGATCCTATTCATTATACGATTGGTTGTTTTGATTATGATTATGAGATGTTGTGGATCTGATGATATGTTATTTTTCTATATTTATATCAACATGTGCTATTGATTGGTTTCTAATGAGTGTGAAGGACTTTGGACGTTAGAGGATGTCGATGGAAACAATGGATCTCCTTGGACTCTGGATCAAGTCAAGGAGAGGAATGTTATGGGTTGAATGTTTTTTATATTACAGATGTGACATATGGCTAGATATTATGATGTTAAATGTTATCACTGACATGTTTCATTGGTGAATGAAGGCTAACGATAGCTTTCCAACCAGACTCACATTTGGAGTAAAGGGCTCACGTATCGCAACCAGAGACATTGAGGGAGAGGTGTGGCAGCAGCCCTGCCACAACCTACTAGCACTCTCGTCGTGGCTCGAACTGTAGGTTAACGATTACGTAGTTCGAGAGATCCACGATGTCGTGAGGGAAGACTGTGACAGTCTCTCACGATGATTCTAAGGGGTGCACAATAAGGCAGGGTCCTTATTACTTAGAGGCCCTTAGTCTCCCACAAGGTCACCTAATGGAGTATTGACTCCAGGGGTTTGACGTCTACCAAATTCAATCAAGAGGAGAGTGTCACCCTTGGAGCACATAGTGCGTCTTGAAGGGCACGTCGCGCAAATAAAACCGTAATGCAAGCGATTGGCACCCTTGGAGCACGTAGTGTGTCTTGAAAGGCATGTCGCAATTTTAACTCAGGCAAGTTAATAAACCTAGTACCTAGAAAACTATGCCTATGTAAGACCTGATCAACCTTAAAATGAATGATGGTATGAGTAAAGTTTAATAACTAAAATTTTCCCTTAAAAACTATCGCTAAGCCTAGTGAATTTAACACCTAGGTCTAAGTAGAACACGTGAACAAAAAAAAACTAAATAGACATGTAACAAGAAGGGGCTAAAGAAAATTCAAACGTTAATAATTAAAGTAAAATTTAATGAACGATTAAATTATTAAAAGGGTAAATTGTTGTTTATGTCTAAACTTGCTCATTCTGAACTTAGATAAAAAGGGAAACTTAAAGAAAAAGGGGAATGTCCAACATAGTAGGGAATCTAGTCTTTGGAACCTTCTAATTGTGAACTCAACTAGGTTTTAAGAAAGGCGTCAATCATTTAATAAATGTAAGGGAACAAAGGGACACCGAGGAGCGTTTTTAGGAACGCTTTTAGATGGGTGAGGGAAATAGGAAAATTTAATTACTTAATAAATTGATTTTCTAGTGCAACTAAGGGATCGGGTGACATGTGTACGGGGGAGGTTTATCCTAATTAAATTTAATAAAAGGAATCTAATGAGGGTTTGGGAAACGAATCACTAAGAAAACTATATAAAAAGGATGGCAGAGGAGGAGTATGGATAACGTCTGGTATGCGTAAGGTTACGCTGCCGGAATTTATCTTGACTGAATTTTCCTGTGGGAGTTGGAATACCCAGCTCGGATAACAAGTGGTAGCTTGACCTTGCAAGGTGAGATGGGAGATAGCATTCTATGGTATTGTGTGCATGGCCCCTTTGTGGCTTGAGGGGATTAGGGGGAAGAAGAGTACCTCTAGTGTTGGTTGGGAGGTATCGGTGAGGTCTTAGCGGTTGGCAAGCGGGAGTTGGATGGAGCGCAGGCGCAAGACAACGACTTTGGGTTCTTCAACTTCGGATTCGATACGCATGTGTAAATTTGCATTGTATTTTAGTCAAATTTTTTGTATATGAATATTAATAATGATGAATATTGTAGTGTATTTCCGACACATTAGTTGGAATCTATTTGAGATTGTTGTTGTAAGAAATAAAAATTGTTTAGTTAGTAAGAAGGATTTATGGTTGATTTCTTGAGTACGCTCGTTGCCTCTCTGGAGATCCTTTTGTTTCCAGCCTGATCCCCTTCGTCTATCCATTTAATTTGGTCTATGTGGCTTATTGATTCTTTCTTTTTTTTAAATATCCCTTATACCTTGAAACTGTGACAAATCCATCGCTAGGCTTTAACCCAAAGATCCACACTTCACCAGATATTTTACCAAACCCAAAACTCAATCTAAATCAAACCGAGTATTAATGAGGTGGCCTAACAAAATAACTAATTGAAGATGTTATTATATTATGAAATAATCAACGAAATACTAATGCCTCTGTGCTCCAAGCTAGATATATCATTTAATTGGGGAAATGGTTGTTCCCAGATTATTTGGATCTCTTCAGGTTAGAATCCCTTTTAGAATTTATCTTATTGTTGGTTATTTTTTTCCCGAGTGCTTCATTTTCGAGGCTTATGAATCTTCATTGTACTGTGCCTAAAGGTTCCACCGTGTAAGTAAGAACCCCCCATTTACAACTTTGTTTGTCGAGGAAATCATTTTCGATCTGAAAAATAAAATAAAGTCAGCCCTGGCAGTAAATATTAACAGAACAGTCGAGTGAGAAAGCTGACCACAAACCAAACAAACCCAACAATCATTCAATACGGGAAAATGTGATCAGTAAAAAATCCTTTTAGTAGAGAGAAAAAGTTAGGTGTTTTCCTCAGCGCGTTATGCAACACTGTGTATCTGTTTCCATACTTTTTGGCATGTTTTTTATTCTGATTTGTATCAAGGACAGACTTAGTGTCTGTTATGTTGAAGACAAAATAGCTTAGGGTAGCATGTTCATTCCACAACGGCTACTGCAATCAGTTCTCTAGATGAGCGTTATCTCATGCCTTTGTTATTTCTTTTTTCATTTAGCCTCTACTCCAGTGATACGTTATGCAGCTTGCGAGCTTTTCCCTTGGAACCCGATGCTTGTCTCGGTCCTACACCTTTTAATTCCCTTGACTTTTCTTGTAATCGAACTATCTTTTTCCTTATTTCTGCATGCAATTTCCGTTCCAGATTTATAGCAGAAAACTATTACCTTTAAAATCTTGAATATTCTATTAGATAGAACTATCTAATTAATTAATTTTTTATATGCAATATCCTTGGGGACTTCAACAACTAATTCCCAATATCCATCCTCCCTACGGTTGACACCGGATCGTCTTCCTGCCCTTCGAATTCCTTGCCCCGTCAATTCATTAGTTTTAGTCTTTTCCCCACCCCGGTTAGACAAAGTAAAAAGGGACACTAGTCGTTCCCCCATGGGACTGATAACTGTGTGTGGATTGACTATACAGCCCTAGGACGAGTGTTTTCTTGAGCCGGTCAAGCTGGTTAGACTAGGACCTTTGCTTGACTCGGAAGCTACATGGTCATTGAACCAAGAGATCACCGCGTTCCATAGATTTGGCAGAACGCGGCTACCAAAACAAATCTTGAATATTTTCTAAAATAGAATTGTCCATTAATTGAATTTATGTATACAATTTCCGCTCCATTATTTTAGCTGAACGCAATTAAAAACAGAGTGTACTGCACAACAATACGTGGCACTGCCAGTTTTTGGTATTTTCCTTGCTTGAGTGAAAATGAGTTTATATTGGCGTTATATGTTAGGAGGAATGGAAACGATTTATTATGGTAGAGATGTCAAGACAGAAGCAATAGTTAATGGCAGTGGCGGTTTCCTTGTTGTATTCTGCAATTTCTTAGTAAACGGTTGTGTGGCTATTTTTATGTAACATTTATTGCTTTAATAATGGATGTTGTGATTACAGCTGTGAATAAATAAGCCATTGTACCCATTTTAATTGTGATTATAATAAGTTATATAACAGTTCAATTATAGTAACAATTTTAATAGTTTAATAGTTTCAGTTTCAGTTGTGATATAACCGTTTTATTATGAATTTAATTATGAATATAGAAATTATTCTGTATAATAGTTTAATTTATTTTGCGCAGTTTAATAGTTAAATTGTGATCATAGCGATTATGGTTGTAATGAAAACAATGAATGTATATTGAACGAATGAATAAATTGGGTATATAACAGTGTTAGTGGTTAAATGATGGATATGGTAATTATATCTTATGATAGATTTAATCGTTTCTCTTTTCACAACAGTTAAAATAATCCCATTATGGTTATGGAATTTAGTCCTTCAAATAGTTTAACAAATAGCTTTGCATTAGATTAATGTTTTAATGGTGATCATTGTGTTTATCACTTATAATAGTTGTAATCGCCTTTACAGTAGGGAACTAAATAAGGACATGTTGAATTCATTAATGATGTGAATGGAACCCTCATCGGACAATTGTAATTATTAATTATAAGTTGTTTTATTTTTTATGATGTTTAAAGGGTTGTATTATTTTAAAGGAAGGCATGGAAGTACTATCTTCAGTTTCCATAGTAGCTGAGGTTGGATGCTTGATCTTGAATAGTCATAGGTGTAATAGCCAAATAAATTTAACATCCAGTAATTCTACAACAAGACAGTAACTTCTACTAGATTTATGAAAATTCAATAATTCCTTTCTATTTTAGCACATACGCATGTAAATTTAACAACGAATATTAAAATTTTATAAAAAAAAAATACATAATTTTAAATACCTGGGTCTGATGCTAACCCTCCGTTTGTCCGCTTGTCCTATTGACCTTTGGTGAACTGTGTAAACACTTCCCAAACCTTGTTCCACCCTGCCAACTAGGACAACTTCCTAGCTCCAGGATATCATATGGATATCCTGGCCCTCGTGCCCAAAACCTCCAGCAAACCGGTGCCTGTACTGATCCAATCCAACTACCGAACTCAACTCCCCTCTCTCTGCAATCCAAGAGAAAACTCCAGGAAAAAATAATAATCCCGTAGAATGCCCCCCTTCGTAAACCTCCTTCCCCTCCATATCCTTCCTTCACCGCCTCTTGCATTTACTTCCATACCTACGTATAGTTAATGCCCCTTATCCTTTCATTTATTATTTTATCCTTTCGTAATTAATATATTATCCCTTTTCGTGTACGTAACCTTTTTAACAATATAATTTATTAACCCTCTTTTATTTCTTTACTTAATTAATTAATGAGTTAATTAATACTTAATTAATCCTTGACAATCATGAACAAGTAATTAATAATAATTAATTAGTTAAAGTTATTTAAGAAATAATTATTGTTTAGATAACTTTTAGGACGGTTAGATTATTAAATTAATTACAATTAATAATCCTATACATCTATTTAATCAGGGTCGTTACATACACCCCCCTTCAGGAAACTTCGTCCCGAAGTTAAGGTATCTTATGGTACAAAGGAAAAGAAACATGGTTCACACATTCATAACAAGTAACCGACATTATCAGTAAGTAAGTCAAGAAAACTCATACATAGTAGTGTATATGTACAAGAAATGCATGTGTAGCTAGTACATGCAAATCTCGTGCATGTACTAATAATCAAAACTGTCATCCTTTAGTAATTTATGTATGCATCCAATCCA
>SNQJ01S0000772.1:28244-48416 GCA_010110895.2 Picea sitchensis | reverse complement strand
GGGGGAGGTTTATCCTAATTAAATTTAATAAAAGGAATCTAATGAGGGTTTGGGAAACGAATCACTAAGAAAACTATATAAAAAGGATGGCGGAGGAGGAGTATGGATCACATCTAGTATGCATAAGGTTACGCTGCCAGAATTTATCTTGACTGAATTTTCCTGTGGGAGTTGGAATACCCAGCTCGGATAATGAGTGGTAGCTCGACCTTGCGAGGTGAGATGGGAGATAGCATTCTATGGTATTGTGTGCATGGCCCCTTTGCAGATTGAGGGAATCAGGGGGAAGAAGAGTACCTCTAGTGTTGGCTGGGAGGTACCGGTGAGGTAGTAGCGGTTGGCAAGCGGGAGTTGGATGGAGCGCAGGCGCAGGACAACGGCTTTGGGTTCTTCAACTTCGGATTAGGTACGCATGTGTAAATTTGCATTGTATTTTAGTCAAATTTTCTGTATATGAATATTAATAATGATGAATATTGTAGTGTATTTCCGACACATTAGTTGGAATCTATTTGAGATTGTTGTTGTAAGAAATAAAAATTGTTTAGTTAGTAAGAAGGATTTATGGTTGATTGCTTGAGTACGCTCGCTGCCTCTCTGGAGATCCTTTTGTTTCCAGCCTGATCCCCTTCGTCTATCCATTTAATTTGGTCTATGTGGCTTATTGATTCTTTTTTTTTTTTCAATATCCCTTATACCTTGAAATTGTGACGAATCCATCTCTAGGCTTTAACCCAAATATCCACACTTCACCAGATATTTTACCAAACCCAAAACTCAATCTAAATCAGACTGAGTATTAATGAGGTGGCCTAAAAAAAAAATTAATTGAAGATGTTATTATATTATGAAATAATCAACGAAATACTAATGCCTTTGTGCTCCAAGCTAGATATATCATGTAATTGGGGAAATGGTTGTTCCCAGATTATTTGGATCTCTTCAGGTTGGAATCCCTTTTAGAATTTATCTTATTGTTGGTTATGTTTTTCCTGAGTGCTTCATTTTTTAGGCTTATGAATCTTCATTGTATTGTGCCTAAAGTTTCCACCGTGTAAGTAAGAACCCCCCATTTACAACTTCGTTTGTCGGGGAAAGCATTTTCGATCTGAAAAATAAAATAAATTCGGCCCTCACAGTAAAGGTTAATAGAACAGTTGAGTGAGAAAGGTGACCACAAACCAAACAAGCCCAACAATCATTCAATACGGGAAAATGTGATCAATAAAAAATCCTTTTAGTAGAGAGAAAAAGTTAGGTGTTTTACTGAGCACGTTATGCAACACTGTGTATCTATTTCCATACTTTTTGGCATGTTTTTTATTCTAATTTGTATCGAGGACAGACTTAGTGTCTGCTATGTCGAAGACAAAATAGCTTAGGGTAGCATGTTCATTCCACAACGACTACTGCAATCAGTTCTCTAGATGAGTGTTATCTCATGCCTTTGTTATTTCTTTTTTCGTTTAGCCTCTACTCTAGTGATACGTTATGCAGCTTGTGAGCTTTTCCCTTGGAACTCGATGCTTGTCTCGGTCCTACACCTTTTAATTCCCTTGACTTTTCTTGTAATCAAACTATCTTTTCCTTATTTCTGCATGCAATTTTTGTTCCAGATTTATAGCAAAACACTATTACCTTTAAAATCTTGAATATTCTATTAGATAGAACTATCTAATTAATTAATTTTTTGTATGCAATATCCTTGGGGAATTCAAAAACTAGTTCCCAATATCCATCCTCCCTACGGTTGACACTGGATCGTCTTCCTGCCCTTCAAATTCCTTGCCCCGTCGATTCATTAGTTTTAGTCTTTTCCCCACCCCGGCTCGACAAAGTAAAAAGGGACACTAGTCGTTCCCCCATGGCACTGATAACTGTGTGTGGATTGACTATACAACCCTAGGACGAGCGTTTTCTTGAGTTGGTCAAGCTGGTTAGACCATGACCTTTTCTTGACTCAGAAGCTACATGGTCATTGAACCAAGAGATCACCGCGTTCCATAGATTTGGTAGAACGCAGCTACCAAAACAAATCTTGAATATTTTCTAAAATAGAATTGTCCATTAATTGAATTTATGTATACAATTTCTGCTCCATAATTTTAGCTGAACGCAATTAAAAACAGAGTGTACTGCACAACAATACGTGGCACTGTCAGTTTTTGGTATTTGCCTTGCTTGAGTGAAAATGAGTTTATATTGGCGTTATATGTTAGGAGGAATGGCAACGATTTATTATGGTAGAGATGTCAGGACAGAAGCAATAGTTAATGGCAGTGGCGGTTTCCTTGTTGTATTCTGCAATTTCTGAGTAAACGGTTTTGTGACTATTTTTATGTAACATTTATTGCTTTAATAATGGATGTTGTGATTACAGTTGTGAATAAATAAGCCATTGTACCCATTTTAATTGTGATTATAATAAGTTATATAAAAGTTCAATTATAGTAACAATTTTAATAGTTTAATAGTTTCAGTTTCAGTTGTGATATAACCGTTTTATTATGAATTTAATTATGAATATAGCAATTATTTTGTATAATAGTTTAATTTATTTTGTGCAATTTAATAGTTAAATTGTGATCATAGTGATTATGGTTGTAATGAAAACAATGAATGTATATTGAACGAATGAATAAATTGGGTTTATAACAGTGTTAGTGGTTAAATGATGGATATGGTAATTATATCTTATGATAGATTTAATCGTTTCTCTTTTCACAACAGTTAAAATAATCCCATTATGGTTATGGAATTTAGTCCTTCAAATAGATTAACAAATAGCTTTGCATTAGATTAATGTTTTAATGGTGATCATTGTGTTTATCACTTATAATAGTTGTAATCGCCTTTACAGTAGGGAACTAAATAAGGACATGTTGAATTCATTAATGACGTGAATGGAACCCTCATCAGACAATTGTAATTATTAATTATAAGTTGTTTTATTTTTTATGATGTTTAAAGGGTTGTATTATTTTAAAGGAAGGCATGGAAGTACTATATTCAGTTTCCATAGTAGCTGAGGTTGGATGCTTGATCTTGAATAGTCATAGGTGTAATAGCCAAATAAATTTAACATCCAGTAATTCTACAACAAGACAGTAACTTCTACTAGATTTATGAAAATTCAATAAGTCCTTTCTATTTTAGCACATACGCATGTAAATTTAACAACGAATATTAAAATTTTATAAATAAAAAAATACATAATTTTAAATACCTGGGTCTGATGCTAACCCTCCGTTTGTCCGCTTGTCCTATTGACCTTTGTTGAACTATGTAAACACTTCCCAAACCTTGTTCCACCCTGCCAACTAGGACAACTTCCTAGCTCCAGGATATCATATGGATATCCTGGCCCTCGTGCCCAAAACCTCCAGCAAACCGGTGCCTGTACTGATCCAATCCAACTACCGAACTCAAATCCCCTCTCTCTGCAATCCAAGAGAAACCTCCAGGAAAAAATAATAATCCCGTAGAATGCCCCCCTTCGTAAACCTCCTTCCCCTCCATATCATTCCTTCACCGCCTCTTGCATTTACTTCCTTACCTACGCATAGTTAATGCCCCTTATCCTTTCATTTATTATTTTATCCTTTCATAATTAATATCTTATCCCTTTCCGTGTACGTAACCGTTTTAACAATATAATTTATTAACCCTCTTTTATTTCTTTACTTAATTAATTAATGAGTTAATTAATACTTAATTAATCCTTGACAATCATGAACAAATAATTAATAATAATTAATTAGTTAAAGTTATTTAAGAAATAATTATTGTTTACCTAACTTTTAGGACGGTTAGATTATTAAATAAATTACAATTAATAATCCTATACATCTATTTAAGCAGGGTCGTTATAGTAGGATGGTAAAATGATAATCAAACACCACAATCAAAACAAAATCTTAACATTGATATGATTTACCGTACCTGATGACTCCACCACCATGGATTGATGTTCGGTCTGGTGATTATTAACCACTGCGTAAATATGGTGGCTGCTACTTGCTCTCCCCATCGGTGCCTTTCCTTCTCTATGCACGAACCCTGATTGTAACTCTGGGCAGTCGCGCTGGTAATGGGGTCCTCCACACCCCCAATAGGTAACACGAGATTGAACCTGTGCACTATTATGTGACTGTCTCTTAAATGAGTTCCTTCCCCTGGAACCCCTACCCCTACTAGTTGTTCCCTGAGATGGTCATGGACCTGTCTGCACCATTGGCAATGAACAAGATGTTGCACTCGTTGCCATTGAAATCCCTACAACTACTGTCCTTGGCGCGACTCTGTTACCATATGGTGGTGGCCTTAAGCCCCCTCCCCTAGGAAATGTCCTCGGGGCCTTCCCTACGAATCCAGGACGATGCGGAAATGTCGGTCTTGTACTCCCGGTTAAGTTCATGTGTTCTTCCGCATAACGCGCATTTTCCACCGCTTCCGCTACTGAAGACGGTTTCCACATCCGCACCATATCTCTTATCTTAGGGTTCAATCCATAGATGAAGCGCTCTGCCTGTCGTTGATCATTATCCATATACAAAACATATTTGACCAGTTCCATAAACCTGATCTCATATTCTTCTATAGTTCTGTTTCCCTATACTAAGGCATGAAATGCCCCTACCTATTGTTCCTCGTAGTATGCTGGTAGATATTTCCTCCGGAACCTCTCCTCGAAAAGTTCCCAAGATACTGTGTCTGGGGTAAGGTGCAGTTGTCTTTCCAGGTTGCCCCACCAGTTCAAGGCNAGTTCCATAAACCTGATCTCATATTCTTCTACAGTTCTGTTTCCCTGTACTAAGGCATGAAATGCCCCTACCTATTGTTCCTTGTAGTATGCTAGTAGATATTTCCTCCGGAACCTCTCCTCGAAAAGTTCCCAAGATATTGTGTCTAGGGTAAGGTGCAATTGTCTTTCCAGGTTGCCCCACTAATTCAAGGCACTCTCTCTTAACTGAAAATTTGTGATCTTTGCTTTTGAGTTGGACGCATAGTCCCTTAAGGAAAAACACCTTGTCATGCCTTCCAACCATGCTTCCACACGTTCACTGGCGCGACCCCGGGCAAACTCCGGAAGTTTGATCTTCTGCAATTCTCGCGTGATGTCTTTGGGTGGAGGTCCTCCCCCCGAATCCCTTGACACTTCTGGATTACCCGTTCCAGATGGTGGGAGTTCCACTTCAGTCCCTTCCGGTTGTCACCCCTTTAAAGTCTCGTTAATGGCTTCTAACGAGCGCAGTATAAGGGCTAGTTTGGGCAATGGTGGTGGTGGCGTTAGCGGTGTTGGTGGTGCTTGCGACAATGATCCCCTGCCTCGACTCCCTCGAGTCCTGACCATCCTCTATGCTTTGACCTACATCAACCCAAGTTGTCAGGGTGAGTTCTAGGATGTTTCAAATTGGTGCTACTCAAACTAGAAACAGGGTTAGGTGTAAGTTTTCTTTACTTGTCTGTAAACAGACATTACTCCTTTAGGGGATTGGCTAGGTTAGGGTTAGGATTAAGCGTCTAAGCTTGATTTCTTCGATCCTATCAAAAAAAAAACTATTGGTTCCCTTGCCCTGTAGCTACGCTAGCCTTGCACCATACTCGCCAATTCCTATGCTTACTCTCCTAGTGCATATGGCGTCGCCTCCCCGCCTGTCCTAGTCTAAGTCCTTTTAACTTTTCACTTATAACTAAATATACTTCGGCGCTTGACTCGCGAGCTTTTCCCTGGCGCGTAGTGTTGGCGTTGTCGAATGCTGCATTGAGGTTTAGCGTTCACTTTGACTGGTGGAATGGAGTGGAGGGACTTGGCACTCGACTCGACGAATTGTGTGTACGGTCTTGTGAGTTTGGCGCTTGGATAATCAGAGATTACTCTTCAGGATAGTACTTGCTACTATTGACACTTAAAGTATTTATATGTGAAATTATTTGTAAAAAGTGATATGGGTGGCGTGTTGGTGTTAGTGCTCTTCTTAAGGCGCTTCACTTGGTGGGTGGTCGCGGGTTCAAAACCCTTTAATTTAGTGAAAAAAAAAAAATTTACTCATTAAAAAAGTCAAAATACCTAATTAATTAAATTAAATTAAATTAATCGAATTTTAAATTAAATTTAATTTAATTAATTAAATTTTAAACTAATTTAAAACAATTTACTTAAGAATTTAAAATTAAAATAAATAATTCTTGAAACCTTATTTTAAAATAATTATAATTAAAATAATAAAATAATAAATAAAACAATTAATTTATTACAATTAAAATAAAAATAAAAATAAAAATAATTACTCGTGAAATACTATACATATAGAAATCGGCATCGTGGGTCCTCACATGAGGCCCACGTGCCCCCTCCTCCAGGTGCTCATCCCTTTCAAGACTCTTCTTCGTGGCCTCGTGTGCGTTGGTGCTGGTCTGGTCATGGTTTTGTGCATGGCATTTTGCTGGTAGGAGAAATAAGACTTCAGATTAAGGGCTAAACTATCTTTCTTGCCATGTAATTTGAGCGGAAATTGGTTCCTTCCTATCTGTTTTAGTTTCCTGAAGTGGTGGCAGCTACTGTGGCTCGTAATTTTTCTCCATTGCTTTCAAGAGGACAATCAAATTCTGTCTCAAGGAGAAACATCACCACAGAAATAGTGAATCCGACTTTGGATCTGCAGTTCCAGGGGGTCTGATATCTAAGCGGTATATGCATGAGGTATATTTGTTATTATTAGGATTGCAATTATTATTATGGTGGTGAGAAGGATGAGCTCGTTCTCTGATGAAGTGTTGGAGCACGTATTGGAATTCCTGTTTGATTTCTTCTCATCCGTTATTTCCCTTAACTCATTACTTCCATCGCCATTGCTGTAACCCTAGAAGAACAGTCTCTTCTTTGAACTCAAAACCTAAATTGCAATACACAAATTTTGTACTGGAGTGGATTGTGCTGAAAAATCAGCCGAGAGAGATCATGGGGCAGGGGAAGATAGAGCTAAAGAAGATAGAGAGCACAAGCAACAGGCAGGTGACGTTCTCGAAGCGACGGATGGGGTTGCTGAAAAAGGCACAGGAGCTTTCCGTCTTATGCGATGCTGAGGTGGGCGTCATCATCTTCTCTAATACCGGCAAACTCTATGACTTCTCCAGCTCCAGGTTTTCCTCCATTAACTTGCCATCTGCCATTATACTTCCCTTTATGTAGTTGTATAGTCTATTTTTATGCATAAAATAGCGAAGTTTTCCCAATCAGATGGAAATTGATTAAGTGAAGTGCAAGTTTTTTTTTTATTTTTTTTTTATTTTTTTTTTCGGTTTCATGTTTTTCTGCTTAAACTAATTGGGTTGTAAAGGTTTATTTTCTTATAATTTCATGCTTCTTTTCTATAATTTCATGCTTCTTTAATGGTCTCCCCCTTCCATTCTTAAAACAAGTTACATGGGCAATTGTCTATTGATGTCGAGATTTTCGAAAAACCTCACTCCCCGCGCCCAGTTCAATTCTCCAAATTTGTCTACTTCAGTTTAATAATTTCATAACATGGAGATCTCAGAAAATTTTCCCAACATTTTACTATATATTTCTGAAAGACAAAGAAACCGGTAATAGTTGCAAGGTTTGCATACATTTTATTTTAATTTGCAAAAGTTGGACGAAATGTGCACGAATTTGCTAAATTTGAGGGCAATGGAAAGTGATTTGCAGATATTTGAGCTAATTTATGTGATGTAAGACCTGATTCAAACAAATTTGGAAGAACTTTGCAGAATTTTAGAAAAGGAAATGATAGCAGGAGTTCTTCCAAGAATCTGAAAATTTCAAGAAATTTTCAGACAAGAAGAGGCGTTGTGCATAGATTCGGTGAATTTTGGAGGAAATATTTTGGAGGAAAGAGTACGAAACATACATCAAAATCATACTTAAATTTGACAATATTTAGAGAGGAAAGAAAAAATAATTATCGTAAGGGACTAAATCGTGTAATTATACCGGTTCTCTGCTAAGCAGAGCATAAATGTACCTCCGGTTTCTCAGATTTCATCATACTGCAGAAATGTGAACCGACTTGCACAAAGGCACACAACAGTGGATGAAATTTTCAAATGATGAGATATGTAGATGGTTAAATTTGAATAAAGTTGAATTTTTAACATCGTCGGAGTGAACTAGGTTAATTGCATCGTTTTGACTTTGGATATTCTTGGAGGTATATTTTATGGAAAATCCATAAGTAGTCCCCGGAACACCCGATGGCTCCGTGAATTCTTCATCCCTTCACAAAGAAAGTCTCGTTCTCTTCTTATTAAAAATTCTTATAAGATCCCTCCGTAAAGAGTATAATCGAACTGTGCAATTTGAAGAGAATAAATAAGAGGGAAAGGTTATCAACAAGGTGCAGGACGAAGTTCTCTACTCTAAAAATGGTATAGCAGTTCTCATTGATGAGTTTGAGAATTTGAAACAACCTTCGAATAATCACTCAGGGAAGAGCTTGCAGAAAGGGAGAGGGAATTCATGGATTATGTTCTCAAGAGACCAGATGAAGATGACGGCTCCACAAATGATAAAGAATATCATTCTGCAAATGATAAAGGGCACAACTTTGCAGATGATGGAGGCTTAAATATGAGGATTCTGATGGGAAAGGAATTATGGAAAATGAATGTTCTGAAGAGACTAGAGAAGAGTGTGAGGAGAGATCTGCTATGGATAAATAAGTTCATGATCTAATTGTCGTTGCAGCCCGGCCTCAAGGACATTGAGTGGACTTGGGACCGTAACAGTCAATAAAAGGAATAACATATATCCACTGTATATACTCCATGATGATTGTTGAGTTTAAAAGTAATTTTGAGTTAATGATTGGTCGACTTTGAAACCTGCTCTATGTGAAAAGAATGGATTGTAAATATATTACTGGTAGAGTTAGTATGTAATATGTAATAATTTATTTATTTATTATTTTTTCTTTTTTTCTTTTTTTCAGATTAAAAGAAATTAGATCGTTATGTAAATTCTTTCTCATATTTTCTTCTTCATAAAAAAAATTTGAACTCTAATCACCTTAATTATGTTTCTTTTTCTTTTGCAAGTGAATGTTCTTACAAATATATTCACTATAAAACATAGTCAACATACTGGAACATGGTGGCTGGAATATGTGGTGGTTGGAATATGTGTAGGGTCTCCTTCCCTGCAACAATTTTCTCTCTTCGGGTTTTCATGGAGGGTTTCCTTCGGTAGTTAGTTTTTTGTTTGTTTTTTTTAGGGAACAATTTGCACAGTTATGTGGTTTTTCAAGCCCTAGGTTTCAGTTTTGAAACCGGGCTCTGATACCATGTGTAATAGCCAAATAAATTTAACATCTAGTAATTCTACAACAAGACAATAACTTCTACTAGATTTATGAAAAATCAATAATTCCTTTCTATTTTAGCACATACACATGTAAATTTAACAACAAATATTAAAATTTTATAAAAAAAAAAAACATAATTTTAAATACCTGGGTCTGATGCTAACCCTCTGTTTGTTCGCTTGTCCTATTGGCCTTTGTTGAACTATGTAAACACTGCCCAAACCTTGTTCCACCCTACCAACTAGGACAACTTCCTAGCTCCAGGATATCATATGGATATCCTGGCCCCCGTGCCCAAAACCTCCAGCAAACCGGTGCCTGTACTGATCCAATCCAACTACCGAACTAAACTCCCCTCTCTCTGCAATCCAAGAGAAACCTCCAGGAAAAAATAATAATCCCGTAGAATGCCCCCCTTCATAAACCTCCTTCCCCTCCATATCCTTCCTTCACCGCCTCTTGCATTTACTTCCTTACCTACGCATAGTTAATGCCCCTTATCCTTTCATTTATTATTTTATCCTTTCATAATTAATATCTTATCCCTTTCCGTGTACGTAACCTTTTTAACAATATAATTTATTAACCCCCTTTTATTTCTTTACTTAATTAATTAATGAGTTAATTAATAMTTAATTAATCCTTGACAATCATGAACAAGTAATTAATAATAATTAATTAGTTAAAGTTATTTAAGAAATAATTATTGTTTAGCTAACTTTTAGGACAGTTAGATTATTAAATTAATTACAATTAATAATCCTATACATCTATTTAAGCAGGGTCGTTACAGTAGGATGGTAAAATGCTAATCAGATACTTCTAGATAGTTACAATTTAACCATGTTTATGTGTCGATTTCCTTATGTCTTGTTTGTCTTAATTGAATGGAGTTCTCTCATTATAGCTCGTATAATGTGTGATAGTGCTAGTTGGTTTCGGGCAGCATTGGATTTTATGTTTGGTTGAAGGTTTAGAGTTAATTACGTTGCGCTTGGGTTCCTAGTGCGCTTGTCACAATGTGGCGACATGATTCCTTGAAATAGGATCATTGTGCGCGTTGATTGATAAGAACATATGATACCTATCTTGGGTCATGCACTCCCTGATGAGGGTGTTGTTGTTCATTGTAATTGATGTTTTGTACATGGTTCTGTAAAGTTTTAATATGATTGGTTTCTTTCTCACCGTAAACGTTCTAGTCACTTGTGTCGTTGGTGTTGGTTCCGTTTGGTTGATCTTGATGTTGTCAGTAAGCTTCGTCATTTTTATTCTTCGCCTAATTGAATGTTTGTACGTTACCTAAACTGCATGATGTGCTAGTATGCTAGGTCGTTGTGTTGTATGTCTCATGATTTGCGTGCATTGTGTTCATTGTCAAGTTGTGATGCTTGATTTTATTATTGACATTCTTTCCTTGCGTTCAAAAATTTTGTACTTGTTATGCATCGCATGTTGTCGTAACGGCGGGGGTCATTACATATGGTATCAGAGCCGGTTCGACCCACGACTTGGGATCACTACGACTTCCATTGATTAGATACTTGATTATAAAATGTCACTAATTAAATTGATTTGTATTCATGCAAGTAATCATGGTCAGAGGTCACCACGGAGGCAGGCGACGAGGTGCTAGGGGAGGAGGCGCGATGCCTCCAGTAGCATCCACGCCCCAGGGGTCTAACCCTGAAGGAGAAGAGCATGTTGTCGGATAAGAATAGATAGTCATGGGAGATGTGGTTGGGTTGATGAGGTCCTTCCATAGGATGTCAGAGGTCCTGATCAGATTTTTTAATAGAGATGAGGCTAGGGTGTTAGCACCTCCTGAGGGTCCACCGCGCACCCCGGCCGATACTGGTAGCATTCACCACGAACTCGAGAAGGTCAAATTTCCTGAGTTCTTTGGTGCCCCGAACGACACAGTCGCTGAGGCATGGTTGGAGAATATGGTGATGTGCTTTTCACTTCACGACTATACCTCCAACATGAAGGTCCGCATGTAGGTATTTCAACTGAAGGGGAGTGCTCTTCTATGGTAGAAGATGCTCTTGCTGCAATTGAACATGGTTGTTGAAGACGTGTCATGGGAAATGTTCGAGGAATGGTTATGGGAGAGGTATCTATCTGAGGAATTCATTGAGCGTCATCTCAATGAGTTCAATGCCTTGCAACAGGTCAACCGTACGGTGCTCGAGTATGAGGCTTATTTCATGGAGCTACTTCAGTATGCTTCGCACCTAAATACCGAGAAACTTAAGGTCAAAAGGTTCATGTTTGGCCTTAATGTAAGAATTCGTGAAAATTTGAGGATTATGATGCCTCAAACCTTGCACGATGTTGTCTAGAAGGCCCTCATAGCAGAGGAAGAGCTCATCAGTGGGGGTCAGAGCAAGAATCCAGCGAGACCAGCGGGACATGCGTCATCTAGTGCACAGTAGCATCAGACACCAGCTAGACATCCGCCAGGATATTGTGGAATTCTGAGAGGATCCACATTAACTACACCATGGAGACCAACACCTTAGCAGCAGACTCCCTACAGAAGACCACAACATCATCAACAATGTAGACTGCAACAACCATTTAGGCATGTTCAGCAGAACAGACCAGGGTTCCACGTCGGTGGGCGATCAACTTCTACTTCAGGTACCAGGAGTACTGGATCGAAGACAGGGTGTTGGACATGTGGAGAGCCACATTACCAACATGACTACCTAGTTCAGTGGACCAGAGCATCTGGATTAGCAGGACCCACTACCGTGGGGGATTTGGGCAAGGCCCATCGGATTCATGCAGTGGTGAATAACTACCTGGAAAAGAACCAATCTACTTTTCTCGAGACATCAAGTATCATCATTGACCAAACCCTTAGTATTTTGATAGATCCAGGTGTTACAGATATTTTTATTTATGGTGCAACGCCAAAAATAATTAAGGTAAAGGTAGTCAAACAAGACTAGTTTATCTTTGTAGAAATGGCTTCGGGATCCAAACAAAAGGTTGGAGGGAAGGTTGTGGGTTGTATCCTTAACCTGGGAGAGTTTTTCACAAGGGCCAACCTATACGTCATGATCTTAGGGTCTTATGACATCGTGATCAGTATGGACTGGTTGGAATCGCACGAGGTGATACTCAACTGTAAGATGAAACAGTTGAACTTGGTCGATAACGAGGGGCATAGACGCATGATTGTAGGTCAGAACTAGGGAGCCTCCCTAAGGTTCATCTCTTCCCTATAGCTACGGAAGAGAATGCGCAAGGGATGCAATCTATATGTGATCCTTGCGTTAAATGAAAAAGGGGTGGCGAAAGGACTGGAAAACCTTCCGGTAGTACGAGAGTTTGCGGATGTCTTCCTAGAGGAGTTACCAGGGATTCCACTTGAGAGGGAGTTGGAATTTACCATCGACCTAAAACCAGGAACTGAATCAATAGAAAAAAATCCTTATCGGATGTCGATCCCTTATCGGATGTCGACCCTTGATTTACAAGAGCTAAAAATGCAACTGACAGAGTTGTTGGACCTGGGACTTATACGTCCAAGTGTGTCACCATGGGGTGCGCCTTTATTTTCATACGGAAGAAGGATGGGTCGTGGAGACTCTCCATTGACTACCATCAATTGAACAAGGAAACGATCAAGAACTAGTATCCATTGCCAATTATGGACGATATGTTTGATCACATGAAAGGCATGACGATGTTTTCAAAGATCGACTTGAGATTAGGGTATCACCAGTTACAGATCAAGGAGGAAGAAATCCCTAAGACCTCCTTTAAGACGATGTTTGGACATTATGAGTTTACTATTTTACCATTTGGACTAACAAGAACCCCTAGGGTATTTATGATTTTGATGGCGAATACTTCGACAAGTTCGTCCAAGTATTCATTGACGATATTTTGATATATTCTCGGATGATGGAGGAGCATGACGAACACTTTCTCCTGGTACTACATTTTCTACGAGAGAACAAATTGTTTGGGAAACTGTCTAAATGCTCGTTTTATCAAGCGAAGATTCATTATTTAGGGAATATCATCTCCGACGAAGGTATCATTGTGGATCCAGCAAAGGTCGAGGCTATTATGGAATGGCCTGCACCGACGAATGTTCTAGAAGTCTGTAGCTTCATGGGTTTAGCGAGATATTATCGACGGTTTGTCGAGGGTTTTTCAAAAATAGAAAATTTGATTACAGAATTGCAGAAGAAGAAAAAGAATTTTATTTGGACCGAGAAATGTGCGGAATCATATCAGAGGCTTAAGGAGTTGTTGACGTCAGCGCTGATACTAAAGGTCCCTGACATGGACGAGGACTTCTTGGTATGCACTAACGCATCCAAGGAAGTCTTGGGAGGAGTCTTGATGCAATATGTTCGAGTGATCACTTACATCTCGAGAAAGTTGAGAAGGCATGATGAGAACTATGCGATGCATGATTTGGAGTTGTTATCCATTGTATATGCCTTGATATTTTGGAGACACTACCTGATCGGATGAAAATTTGAACTAAAAACGGACCATTGTGGTTTATAGCACATTTTCACCCAAAGCGACTTGAAGGTGAGGTAATGACATTGGCTGGAATTGCTTAGTGAGTATGATTTCGAGATTAATTACATAAAAGGAATAGTGAATAGAGTGGCTAATGCGTTGAGTCGGAGACCATGCATATTTTCGGTGATGCCTCTTCAGACAAATCTACGTGAAATGATTCTAACTTTACAAGGCGATGATGACTGGTATAAATAGGTTGAGTATTTTATTGGAAAAAACACCATGATGGTACCAAAATTTGAGGGATTTACTATAAATAGTGACAGATTGTTGAGATTTAATAATCGAATTTACATACCGCCCAACGACGAGTTGAGAAATTTGATCTTGAACGAAGCTCATAGAGTAGTGCACATGGCTCACCCAGGAGTCACGAAGATGAGGGTAGACCTTAAACCCTTATTCTTCTGGAAAGGAATGAAAGTGGACATAGTCAACTACGTGGAAAGATGTCTATCATGTCAGCAGGTGGAGGATGAACATAGACATCTGACATGATTACTACAGCCACACGCCATTCTAGAATCGAAATGGAAGGTCATTTCGATGGATTTCATTGTTGGATTGTCGCTGACGGCAAGGAGACACGACTCAATTTTTGTGGTAGTCGACACTCTGACGAATAGTGATCATTTTATTCCTATGCATACGATTTATCAAGCACCGGAAATAGCTATAGTTTTCATCATTGAGATAGTGAGGTTGCATGGTTTACCTAAGAGAATTATATCTGATCGAGGATCGATGTTTACATGACGATTTTGGACTAGTTTCCAAGAGGCCTTGGGAACCCAACTTAAATATAGTACCGTGTATCACCTGGAGACAGACAAGAAGACCGAACGAACAAAACAAATCTTGGAGGATATGTTGCGTATGTACGTGATGTACCAAAAAAAGTGTTGGGAAGAATTCTTTCCACTGGTAGAATTTGCATATAACAACATTTATCAAAGCACCATTAAGATGGTGTCATTCGAGTTTCTTTATGAGTGACTGTGTCAAATGCTTTTGAGTTGGAATCAGCTTGAGGATGGGGTCCTGGTGGGACCAGAAGCGATCCAATAAATGAAAGATCAAATACAAACAATAAGACAAAGGATCAAGGAAGCACAAGATCGACATAAGAGTTATGTCGATGCACATCCTGTCGACCATAGTTATGAAGTTGGCGATCGAGTCTTGTTGCGAGTAAAACCGCATAAGATTTTGATCAAGTTTGGAAAGGGTGCTAAACTCTCTCCTAGGTTCATGGGACTTTTAAAGGTTGTGGAAAGGAAGGGGCCCATGGCTTATCGACTAACATTGCATGATTCTTTGAGGTGCATGCACGATGTTTTTCACGTATCTGTTTTGAGACATTATGATAGTGATCCTACACATGTGATTGACATGAGTTCGTTGCAGGAATCGGATGAGGGTGTGCTCACGGCAGAGATAATCTACATTAGGGACCATCGCATTCGACAGCTATGATGTCGAACAGTAGATCAGGTCAAGGTCCGATGGGACAACTATAGTCCGCACTCGACGACCTAGGAGGACACATATGAAATGCATCAGCAATTTCCATTTTTGTTTGATAGCTAGACATATTGATATTGTTAAACACTTTATTTCGACACTTATATACTGTGAAAATTTGGGACAAAGTTTAAAACAAGAGGGGGTGTATGTAACATCTCACTCCTATGCACACCTGATTGGACTTATTCTTTGAGGACACTTGCATGCAAGTAATCTGGTTCATTATACAATTGGTTGTTTTGATTATGATTATGAGATGTTGTGGATATGATGATATGTTATTTTTCTATATTTATATCGACATGTGCTATTGACTGGTTTCTCCTGAGTATGTAGGACTCTAGACATTAGAGGATGTCAATGGCAATGATGGATCTCCTTGGACTCCATATCGATTCAAGGAGTGGACTATTATGGGGTGAATGGTTTTGATATTACAGATGTGACATATGACTAGATATTATGTTGTTGATTATTATCGCTGACACATTTCATTGGTGGATGTAGGATAACGATAGCTTTCCAACCAGACTCACATTTGGAGTAAAGGGGTCATGTACCGCAACCAAATACATTGAGGGAGAGGTGTGGAAAAAACCCTGCCACAACCTACTAGCACTCACTTCATGGCTCGAACTGTAGGTTAACGATTACTTAGTTCGAGAGATCCAGGATGTCGTGAGGGAAGAATGTGATAGTTTCTCACGATGATTCTAAGGGGTGCGCAATAAGTCAGGGTCCTTATTCCTTAGAGGCCCTTAGTCTCCCACAATGTCACCTAACAGAGTATTGACTCCAGGGGTTTGACGTCTACCAAATTCAGTCAAGAGGCGAGTGGCACCCTTGGAGCACGTAGTGCGTCTTGAAGAGCACGTCGCGATTTTAAATCAAGCAAGTTCATAAACCTAGTACCTAGAAAACTATGCCTCCTTACGACCTGGTTGACCTTAAAATGAATGATGGTATGAGTAAAGTTTAATAACTAAATTTTTCCCTTAAAAACTGTCGCCAAGCCTAGTGAATTTAAAACCTAGGTCTAAGTAGAACATGTGAACAAAAAAAAACTAAATGGACATGTAACAAGAAGGGGGTAAAGAAAATTCAAACATTAATAATTAAAGTAAAATTTAATGAAGGACTAAATTATTAAAAGCGTAAATTGTTGCTTATGTCTAAACTTGCTAATTCTGAACTTAGATAAAAACGGAAACTTAAAGAAAAAGGGGAATGTCTAACATAGTAGGGAATCTAGTCTTTGGAACCTTCTAATTGTGAACTCAACTAGGTTTTAAGAAAGGGGTTAGTCATTTAAGAAATGTAAGGGAATAAAGGGACATCGAGGAGAATTTTTAGGAATGCTTTTAGGTGGGTGAGGGAAATAGGCAAATTTAATTAATTAATAAATAGATTTTTTGGTGCAACTAAGGGATTGTGTGACATGTGTACATTTATCCTAATTAAATTTAATAAAAAGAATCTAATGTGGGTTTGGGAAACTAATCACTAAGAAAACTCTATAAAAAGGATGGCAGAGGAGGAGTATGGATCACGTCTGGTATGCGTAAGGTTACGCTGTCAGAATTTATCTTGACTGAATTTTCTTGTGGGAGTTGGGATACCTAGCTCAGATAACGAGTCGTAGCTCGACCTTGCGAGGCGAGCTGGGAACTAGCATTCTATGGTATTGTGTGTGTGGCCCCTTTGTGACTCGGGGAGCTCAGGGGGAAGAAGAGTACCCCTAACGTTGGCTGGGAGGTATCGGTGAGGTCTCAGTGGTTGGAAAGTGGGAGTTGGACGGAGCGCAGGCACCGGACAACGACTTCGGGTTCTTCGCCTTCGGATTCAGTACGCATGTGTAAATTTGCACTGTATTTTAGTCAAATTTTTTGTATATGAATATTAATAATGATGAATATTGTAGTGTATTTCCAGCACATTAGTTGGAATCTGTTTGAGATTGTTGTTGCAAGAAATAAAAATTGTTCAGTTAGTAAGAAGGATTTATGCTTGATTGCTTGATTATGCTCATTGAGTCTCTGGAGATCCTTCCGTTTCTAGATTGATCCCCTTCCTCTATCCATTTAATTTGGTCTGTGTGGCTTATTTATTCTTGTGTTTTTTTCAATATCCTATATACATTGAAACTGTGACGAATCAATCGCTAGGCTTTAACCCAAAGCTCCACACTTCACCAGATATTTTACCAAACCCAAAACTCAATCTAAATCATACCGAGCGTTACTGAGGTGGCATTAAAAAGAACTAATTGAAGATGTTATTATATTCTGAAATAATCAATGAAATCCTAATGCTTCTGTCACACTCCAAGCTAGATACCTCATTTAGTTGGGGAAATGGACGTTCCCAGATTATTTGGATCTTTTCAGGTTGGAATCCTTTTAGAATTTATCTTATTGTTGGTTATTGTTTTTCCTAAGAGCTTCATTGCCGAGGCTTATGAACCTTAATTGTAGTGTGCCTAAAGGTTCCACCGTGTAAGTAAGAACACCCATTTACAACTTCGTTTGTTGGGGAAATCATTTTCCAGCTGAAAAATAAAATAAATTATGCCTTGAGAGTAAAGGTTGATAGAACAGTCGAGCGGGAAAGGTGACCACAAACCAAAAATACCCAAAAATAATTCAATCCAAGAAAATGTGATCAATAAACAAACCTTTTAGTAGAGAGAAAAAGTTAGGCATTTTCCTAAGCACGTTATGCAGCATTGCGTATTTGTTTCCATTCTTTTTAGCATGTTTTGTATTTTGATTTTTCTCGAGGATAGAGTTAGTGACTGCTACATCGCAGAAAAAAGAGCTGAGGGTAGCGTGTTCGTTCCACGATGGCTACTGCAATCAGTTCTCTAGATGAGTGTTATCTCATGCCTTTGTTATTTATTTTTATGTTTATCCTCTACTCCAGTGATACGTTATGCAGCTTGCCAGATTTTCCCTTGGCACCTAATGCTTGTCTCAACCCTACACCTTTTAATTCCCTTGAATTTTCTTGTAATTGAATTGTGTTTTTCCTTATTTTTGCATGCAATTTCGATTCCATAATTTTAGCAGAACGCTATTACCTTTAAAATATTGAATATTATATTAGATAGAACTGTCTAATGAATTAATGTTTTGTATGAAATATACTTGGGGACTTCAGCAGCTAATTCCCAATATCCATCCTCCCTACGCTTGACACTGAATTGAATTCCTTCCCTTCAAAGTCCTTGCCCCATCGATTCATCAGTTTTATTATTTTCCCCACCTCAGCTCAGCAAAGTAAAAAGGGACACTAGTTGTTCCACCATGGGACCAATAACTGTGTGTGGATTGACTATACAGCCCTGGGACGAGCATTTTATTGAGCCAGTCAAGCTGGTTAGACCAAGACATTCGCTTGACTCAGAAGCTACATGGTCATTGAACCAAGAGATCCCCGTGTTTGTAACAACCCTAATTGACTATGTAATTATCATGAATAATTAATATTAATATTAATTAATTATTAAAATGACTTTATGGAGACTTTATTATAATATTATTAAGATTGGTAGATGAAGTAATTAATGGGATAGATAAGGTGGTTGAGGAATTAATGGGGGGAAGGCGGTTGGAGTAAGGGATTCGAGGAAGGAAGATAAGGGGGAGGGGAGAACTCGGAGAGGAGGATCTTTTGGTTTTGGGATAATTTTGGTTTATAGGAAGGTGAGAAAATTTGGGGGAGAAAGAAGGAGGCAGGGAGGAAACAATAGTTTTGGCTGCAACATTTTTTCTTGAGGACTCTCACATGGGAACAGTTGTTGCTAGGAATTTTGGGCTCAGGGGCCAGGAAACCGTAAGGATTCATGGAGCTAGGGAGCCGAAGAGGTTGTTCCTAGTTGGCTGAGAGGTTAATACTCAGTTTGGGAAGGTTCAACATCATCAGCTTTAGGTTCAGGTTGAGCATCAGGTTGAGATAAATACCTTATGCATTTTTTTCTTATTGTTATCATTATATTGTAGTTAATCATTATACTGTTGTTAATTATTAGTATGTTGTTATTATGCTTCTAAACTGACAATTACTGTCAATTATTATGCTAGAACAGTAATTAAAGAAGTAGGTTAGAAAGAATTCATGTATTTATTTTTATTTTTATGAGGCTTTGTATTTACAGGGCTTACATATGGTATCAGAGTTGTTGTTCACAAGTTGGAGCCTTAAAGGCCTACCTAGAACTAAAATGTAAAATTTCAAAAAAAAAAGGTATATATTATCCAATTTAATGAACTAGAAAGAGTTTCTTAAGCTGGGATAAAAACTCAAAAATATAATTCCATGTAGAGGTAAATTCTCTTTTCTTTTACAATAAAAATGGCTTAAAATGGAAATGGCCTGTAATTAGAATGGAATTGAGTTCCCTAGTAGGGCAGAAAATTCTCCAATATACAAGTCATTTAACCTTATAGAACCAACTCAAAACTAGAAACAATCCAAAATTAGAAACAACCCACAAAAAAAAAAACACAACCTAGAACTGGAAATAGTCCAATACTGGAAACACCCAAAAGAATCCTAAGAGAAAAGTAACCTTGAAACCTTAATAAAGCCCTAAAGATAAAAGAATGAGAAGTATGTAAGAAATCCCCCATAGTGTCAAGTCTCTGTCCACTTATTCAAGTCACCTACACACCTATAAAAGTCCTAACCTCCTGCAAGAAGTAAGAAGGACAGAGAATAAAGAATATTAGGTTCAAAA
>SNQJ01S0000772.1:10238-28234 GCA_010110895.2 Picea sitchensis | reverse complement strand
ATGCGAGCAAGTGGGTGTAGGGTTTGGGTAATGAGAGAGGGGCACGTGGGCCTCATGCAAGGACCCACGATGCCCGACTTTTAAAATTTTAAATTATTTTAATTTTATTATTATTATTATTATTATTATTATTATTATTTAATTATTTTAAACATTCTTTTAAATTTTAATTGTTTTAATTATTTTAAATTATTTCAAAATTTTAATTATTTCATAATAAAATTCAACTATTGTTATTAAAACTAAAAATGATTTAAATAAAACTCAAGTTATTAATTAATTAGACTGATTAATTAATCAAGTGATTAATTAATGTTAATATGTACTTAATTATGATACTAATACTAATAATATTTTTATGTATTAGATTAAATGTGTTGATTAATACTATTGAAACTTAGGTTAAAGTTTAGTCTAGGTTATTGGGTTATAATAATTAATCAACATTGTATTTAACACACTTTAATTAGTTTCCAAATCTCTAAAGACTTACGGAGGTAAGTGACACTTATTGGCAAGAACCTTGCAGTGCTAACATAGTTGGCAAGGCAAGGGAGTTAGAAACTATTCTGAACAAAGTTACCAAGCTTAGAGGCTTTCGACCCCAATATTTAGCCACTTACCCTAAAGAGAGTAATGGTTGTTTACAGACAAGTACAAAAACAATTACGCCTAACCTTATGTTTACAAGTATAAGTTGAGCGAATGTGAACTGCCTTAGACTCTTCCCTGACAAGCATTTGGTTTCATGTAGATTCAATTAATCAAGATGGTTAGGACTTGGGGAAATAGAGGCTGAGGGTCATCGTCGCAAGGACCACCAACATCAACGCTTCCACCATCACCTGAATTAACTCTCATTTTGCACTCTTTGGAGGCTATTAAAATGAATTTAAAGGGGCGTCAACTAGCAGATGTCGAAGTGGAACCCCCACCATCTGGAGTGGCTAACCCTGAAGCGTCGAGGGATTCAGAGGGAGGGCCTCCACCCTGGGACATCACTAGAGAACTACAGAAGATCAAACTCCCAGAGTTTTCCGGGGGTCGTTCTAGTGAACGTGCGGAGGCATGGTTGGAAGGAATGACATGATGTTTCAACTTAAGAGACTATGCTTCCACATCAAAGGAAAAAATAACGATCTTTCAGTTGAGGGATAGTGCCTTGAATTGGTGGGGTAACCTGGAGAGGCAGTTGCACCTTACCCCAGACACCATCTTATGGGAACTTTTTGAGGAAAGGTTCTGGAGGAAATATTTGTCGGCTTACTATGAGGAACAACAAGTGGGAGCATTTCATGCTCTAATACAGGGAAACATGATCGTGGAAGAGTACAAGATCAGGTTCATCGAGTTGGTAAAATATGTCTCGTACATGGATACCGATCAATGACAGGCAGCACTTTTTGTGTATGGTTTAAACCCTAAGATAAGGGCCATGGTATGGATGTGGAAACTGTCGTCAGTAGCAAAAGTAGTTTAAAATGTACGTTATGCGGAGGCATGCGAGCTTAAACGAAGGTATGAGATCAGTCTTTCCACAACATCCTGGATTTGTGGGGAATGCCCCTAGGACATTCTCTAGGGGAGGGAGCTCTAGGCCGACTCCTTATGGTAATAGAGTCTCACCTAGGGCAGTTGCTACAAGCATTTCAATGGAGGAGAGTGCAACATCCCACTCATCACCAACAACGCAGGCATGTCCACAAACTTCTCAGGGAGCAGCAAGTAGGGACAGGCGCTCCAGGGGAAGGAACTCATTTCAGAGACCGTCATAGGGCAGTGCGTAGATTGCATCTCGTGTTACATGTTGGGGGTGTGGAGGACCCCATTACCAGCGTGACTGCCCAGAGTTGCAAGCAGGACTTGTGCATAGAGAAGGAAAGGCCCTGATGGGAAGAGCAAGTAGTAGCCACGAGATTTATGCAGTGGTTAATAATGTCCAGGAAGAAAATCAATCCACATTGGTGGAGTTGTCAGGTATGCTAAATCATGTCAATGTTAAAATTTTATTTTATTATGGTGCTACTGATAGTTTCATTTCACCATCTGCATTAGAAAACTGTGGTTTGGCATCCTACGAGCATGATGACTTTAAACAGGTCGAGATGGCTTCGGGGAAAAACAAGCAGTGGCACCTAGCGTTGATAATTGTCTAGTAGACCTGGGAGTGTGTACTACTAGGTTGAAGGTATACGTCACTACTATGGGGACATATGACCTAATAATTGGAATGGATTGGTTAGAAGCCCATTGAGCTATGGTAGATTGTTTCGCGAAAAGGGTGCTTTGTGTTGACGATGAAGGAAGGCCAGTAGAGATCCAYAGTGTACRGAGGAAGGTGTCTCTACRTTTTATCTCRACCATGAAGGTTAAATATTGCATGAGAAAAGGGTGTCTACTATATGTAGTGGAAGCAATCAATGAAAGGAAATGACCCTCCTTGGATCAGTACCCAATATTGTCGGAGTTTAAGGATGTTTTTTCTGAAAGAGTTGTCAAGGTTACCTCGTAAGAGGGAGCTTGATTTTACCATTGAGATAAAACCTGGTGCAGAGCCAATTTCCAAGACTCCATATACGATGACAGCGCCAGAACTTTGTGAGTTGCAGATGCAGTTGAAAGAACTGCTCGACTTAGGGCTAATAAGGCCTAGTGTCTCACCTTGGGGTGCACCAGTAATTTTTGTGAAGAAGAAGGATGGTTCCTTACGACTGTGTATATATTACAGGGACTTGAATCAGGCTACAGTGAAAAATAGGTACCCAATGCCATAGATAGATGATCTCTTTGATCAGATGAAAGGAGCAATGATGTTCTCAAAAAATGATTTGTGATTAGGGTATCACCAGTTAAGGATTAAGGAAGGCGATATTCCTAAAACTGCATTTCAAACTCGGTTTGGGCATTACGATTTTGTAATAGTACCTTTTGGTTTGTCCAATGTGCCCATAGTATTCATGAGCCTCATGAATGGTGTATTCTTGAAGTACTTAGACCGCTTTGTACAGGTCTTTCTAGATGGTATCCTCATCTATTCCAAGAACGAAAGAGAACATGAGGAACACTTGCGAGTGGTGTTGTCCTGCCTTAAAGAGAAAAAATTGGATGGAAAGTTTTTGAAGTGTTCTTTCTTCCATAAATAAATTCACTATATAGGTCATGTCATTTTCAGTGAAGGAATCTTTGTGGACCCAGAAAAGGTAAAGGCCATTATGGAATGGCCAATGTCGAAAAATTCTCATGAGGTAAGAAGCTCCATGGGGCTAGCAGATTATTACCAAAGATTTGTGGAAGGGTTCTCTAAAATAGTGAAACCCATCACCACTCTGCATATGAAGGGGGTCAGGTATGAATGGACATGATAATGTGATAGTGCATTCATCGAGCTTAAGAGGTTACTAACTATTTCACCAATTCTACGAGTGTCAAATATGGAAAAATACTTCACAGTCTGCACGGATGCATCAAAGCTAGGGTTGGGGTCCATGCTAATGCAGGATCGAGGAGTGATAGCATATGCATCAAGGAAGTTGAAGCAACATGAGGAGATTTACACTATGCATTATTTAGAGTTGGCAACTGTAATGCTAGATCTGAAACTTTGGAGGCACTATTTATTGGGGCTAAATTTTGAGCTCAAAACAGACCATGAAAGTTTGAAACATCTCTTCACTCAAAGGGATATCAATGCCAGGTAGAGGCGATGGAGTGAGTTTATGAATGAGTACGATTTTGGAATTTTGTACATCAAGGGAAAGGAGAATGTGGTCGCGGATGCCTTGAGTAGGAGACCACATGTCTTCTCTTTGGTACCCTTAAAAGTTAATGTGAAGGAGCGTGTGTTGACGCAACTCCTTGGAGATAGTTGGTATTTATAGGTTACATCAACCCTCCAGAGTGGGAGGCAATTAGATTCAAAGTATGAAGGATATAGCCTAGAAGAATATGGACTATTAAGATATCAAGGAAGGATGTGCATCCCTGAAGGTGGGGATATTCGAAGCATCATACTAAAGAAATCCCATAGAGCACTTTATTGTGCACATCTGAGTGTGAAGAAAATGCACGCAGACATGAAGAAGCCTTTCTTCTAGGTAGGCATGAAGTGTGATGTAGTCCATTTCGTCGCCAAGTGCCTAGAGTGTCAACAAGTGAAAGCTAACCAACACCACCCAGCAGGTCTCCTACAACCACATGATGTCCCTATGTCCAAATGGGAAGTCATTTCTATGGATTTTTTTATGGGATTGCCACTCACATCTCATAGACAGAATGCCATTCTTGTGATAGTTGATAAGTTAACCAAGAGTGCTCATTTTATTTTGGTTAGAGACACTTACGATGTCACTGATGTGGCACATGTGTTTGTAAGTGAGGTCATTTGTTTGCATGGGATACCCAAGAAGATCATTTCAGATAGGGACTCCATATTCACTTCTAGGTTTTGGACAAGTTTGCAGTCAGTGTTGGGGACTCAGTTGAACTTAGGCACAACTTATCATCCTGAAACATATGGGAAAACTGAGAGAGTAAATCAGGTTATGGAAGACATGATTAGGATGTATGTTATGGATAATCAAACCCATTGGGAGAAGTAACTACCTTTGGTAGAGTTCGCCTACAATAACAGTTTTCATAGCTCCATCGGAATGCCACCCTATGAAGCTCTGTATGGAAGGCCATGAAGAACACCGTTGAGTTGGGAAAGGTTATAAGACCGAGTGACAGTTGGGCCAGAATTGATTCAAGAGATGGAGGAACGGGTGATTCAGATTAGGCAGATACTAAAGGAAGCACGGGATAGACAAAAAAATTATGTTGATTCACATAGAACTGACCGAAGTTATAAAGTGGGAGATCACGTTTTCATTTGTATCAGGCCTAATAAGAGTACCATTCTATTCGGGAAGGGGACAAAGTTGTCGCCTTGATTTATAGGACCGTTTAAAATTCAAGAGAGAATTGGACCCGTTGCCTATCGTCTCGTACTGACACCCCACTTGCATAAAAATCATAATGTTTTTCATTTATTTGTTCTACATCATTATGTTGATGACAAATCTCATAAACTAAATTGGAAGGAATCACAGGTATCGGTCGCGGGAACCCTCATGGTAGAACCATTACGCATATTGGACCATAGGGTCTGACGGCTCAAGACCCGTCTGGTAGACCAAGTTAAGGTCCAGTGGGACACTTATAGCCCATGATCTTCTACTTGGGAGGATGTCAAGACATTACAACGAGATCATCCCTTACTTTTTTTACCACCTCGAGAATATGTTTCTCCAAGGTTGGGTGTATGTAATGCCACCTTTTGAATTAGACATGTAGAATTACCTAATGCCTAATCACCTTTATTTTCTATTCATTGTGAAACTATTAATGATACACTTGAACTTTTAAGACGTATGAACCTATGTGAATGTCAATTCTATGAATGTTTAATGTTATTTGAATGATGATGGATATTATGCAATCTATTATGTGAATGACAATTCTATGAATGTTTAATGTTATTTGAATGATGATGGATAAGATGCAATATATTATGTGAATGAAAATTCTATGAATGTTTAATGTTATTTGAATGATGATGGATATGATGCAATCTATTATGTGAATGTCAATTCTATGAATGGTTAACGTTAACTGAATTATGGGGATATTATGCGATCTATTTCTAACTTGAAATTTTTGACATTTAAAGTTGTTGATACGTGGATACCGAATTGCGATTATGGTTGAATGCATTTACATGATGATAATGCATAGATATGTATGAGTTTGTGTTATAACTAATCTGCAGGTCAATGGGCTATGAAATAGCCAAAGGATAATGATAATAAAAGTGGATGTCATGAACACCGACCGAGAAGCAATATGGTATGAATCTTTGTATGTGAAATTATGTTGGTTCGAATGCATTTCTATGATATACAGACCAATGCAGGTTTTTCAGGTGGTGAGACTACCTAAAACTAAATATCCGATGAAAAAATTCCCAACAACACAGTGCCACTGTATATTCCATGGTAGGGTGTGGACCCTAGTCCTATTAGGAGGGGTGGAGGCATTTCCCACCGTGTATCCTCTGAAACCTAGAGTCATGGGAGGACGGTGTTAGCTCACGCTCCCCTAGACGTGTGATGATGAATGTCAGTTCCCTGTTGGGGAAGCTTGGTCAAGAGAGTGACACTTCCTCTTACGGGTTCTATTTGGAGTTAGGTCAATATAGTTGACGCTCCAAGATAGTCCAACAGAGGAAGGATAGGGATGGAAGATAGAAGTAGGTTAGGGAGGAAGGATGAATAGAAATAGTTAAGAGTGTATGGGGGATTTTTCCTTATAGTGGGATTTATTGTTTTTCCCTTTTTAAAAAGAAAATATGTATATATGTATATTCATAATTACTCAACTGAACTACAATTGTCTAAATGAACGTTGTTGTGCTAAATTATTGTAATTAAGGGATTTTGCGAACATTTTAGTTGGTTTATTATCTTTTATGAAATGAATGGTCTTGTTGATTGGATTGGACGCATACAATAATTACTATAGGTGTCATAATTATTGTCATTAGTACATGCGCGAGCCTTGTATGTTCTAGCTACACATGCATTTCTTGCACATGTACACTAGTATGTATAAGTTTTTTTTGTTTACTAATAATGTTGTTTAATTGGTGTGGGTGTATGAACCATGTGTCATTACCCTTGTATTGTAAATTACTTTAACTTCGGGACGAAGTTTCTTGAAGAGTGGGTTTATGTAACAACCCTAATTAACTATGTAATTATCATGAATAATTAATATTAATTTAATTAATTATTAAAATGACTTTATGGAGACTTTATTATAATATTATTACAATTGGTAGATGAAGTAATTAATGGGATAGATAATATGGTTGAGGAATTAATGGGGGGAAGGCGGTTGGAGAAAGGGATTCGAGGAAGGAAGATAAGGGGGAGGGGAGAACTCGGAGAGGAGGATCTTTTGGTTTTGGGATAATTTTGGTTTATGGGAAGGTGAAAAAAATTGGGGGAGGAAAAAGGAGGCAGGGAAGAAACAACAATTTTGGCTGCAACAGTTTTGCTTGAGGACTCTAACAGGGGCACAGTTGTTGCTGGGAATTTTGGGCTCGGGGGCCAGGAAACCGTAAGGATTCTTGGAGCTGGAGAGCCAGAGAGGTTGTTCCTAGTTGGCTGGGAGGTTAATACTCAATTTGGGTAGGTTTAACATCATCAACAACATCATCATCTTCAGGTTTAGGTTGAGGTAAATACCTTATGTGTTTTCTGCTTATTGTTATCATTATATTGTTGTTAATCATTATACTATTGTTAATTATTAGTATGTTGTTAGTATGCTGCTAAACTGTCAACTATTGTCAATTATTATGCTGGAACAGTAATTAAAGAAGTAGGTTAGAAAGAATTTATGTATTTATTTTTATTTTTATGAGGCTCTGTATTTACAGCCCTTACAGTGTTCCAGAGATTTGGAAGATCGCAGTTACCAAAACAAATCTTGAATATTTTCTAAAATAGAATTGTCCGTTAATTGAATTTTTGTATACAATTTCCGCTCCAAAATTTTAGCTGAACGCAATTAACAACAGAGTGTATTGTACAACAATACGTGGCACTGCCAGTTTTTTGTATTTGCCTTGCTTGAGTGAAAACGAGTTTATATTGGCGGTGTATGTTAGGAGGAATGGCAGGGATTTATTATGGCAGAGATGTCAAGACAAAAGAAATAATTAATGGCAGTGGCGGTTTCCTTGTTGTATTCTGCAATTTCTGAGTAAACAGTTGTGTGGTTATTTTTATATAACATTTATTGCTTTAATAACGGATGTTTTGATTACAGTTGTGAATAAAACAACCATCGCACCCATTTTAATTGCGATTATAATAAGTTATATAACAATTCAATTATAGTAACAGTTTTAATATTTTAATAGTTTTACATCATCTTTAATAGTTTCAGTTTCAATTGTGATATAACCGTTTTATTATGAATTTAATTATGAATATAGCAATTATCATATATAATAGTTTAATTTCTTTTCTGCAGTTTAATAGTTAAATTGTGATCATAGCGATTATGGCAACGATGTAATGAAAACAATGAATGTATATTGAACAAATGAATAAATTAGGTATATAACAGTTTTAGTGGTTAAACGATGGATATGGTAATTATATCTTATGATAGATTTAATTGTTTCCCTTTTCACAACAGTTAAAATAATCCCATTATGGCTATGGCATTTAGTATTTCAAATAGTTTAACAAACGACTTTGCATTAGATTAATGTCTTAATGGTGATCATTGTGTTTATCGCTTATAATAGTTGTAATCGTCTTTACAATAGGGAACTAAATAAGGACATGTTGAATTCATTAATGTCGTCAATGGAACCCTCATCGGACAATTGTAATTATTAATTATAAGTTATTTTATTCTTTATGATGTTTAAAGGGTTATCTTATTTTAAAGGAAGGCGGGGAAGTATTATCTTAAATTTCCATAGTAGCTGAGGTTGGATGCTTGAGCTTGAGTAGTCCTAGGATGGTAAAATGCTAATAAGATACTTCTAGATAGTTGCAATTTAACCAAGTTTGTGTGTAGATTTCCTTGCGTCTTGTTTGGCTTGATTGAATGGAGTGCTCTCATTATAGTTCGTAAAATGTGTGGCAGTGCTAGTTGGGTTCGGGTAGCAATGGATTTTATGTTTGGTTGAAGGTTTAGAGTTATTTACATTGTGCTTCGGTTCCTAGTGCGCTAGTCGCAATGTGGCAACATGATTCCTTGAAATAGGATCATTGCGCCCATTGATCGATAAGTGCATATGATACCTGGCTTGGGTCATGCACTTCCCGATGAGGGTGGTGTTGTTCATTGTAATTGATGTTTTGTACATGGTTCTGTAAAAATTTAATGTGATTGGTTTCTTGCTCGCCGTAAAGGTTCTAGTCACTTGTGTCATTGGTGTTGGTTGTGTTTGGTTGATATTAATGTTATCAGTAAGCTTGGTCATTTTTATTCTTCGCCTGATTGAATGTTTGTATGTTTCCTAAGTTGCATGATGTGCTAGTATGCTAGGTTGTTGTGTTGTATGTCGTGTGATTTGTGTGTGTTGTGTTCATTGTCAAGTTGCGATGCTTGATTTTATTATTGACATTCTTGACTTGCATTCAAAAATTTTGTACTTGTTATGCGTCGCATGTTGTCATAATGGCAGGGGTCATTACAATTATAATTGAGTCCCTTATAGGGTAGCCTAACTCGCGTGAACTAGAAAGAAAGAAGAGAAAAAAAAAATCGTGGATCATTTGCAGACCCGGATATTGGAGATATACCATTCAAAATACAATCCAAATCATCATTTCAAGGGAAAATCCATCAACCACGAATCTATATATCAAAAATACTTCTTTACCAAGCATATTTGGAGATATGTTATGGAAAAGGAAGTCCATTTAACTATTATATCAAATCATGCATGTATCTCCACTATTTCTCGGGCGTAAATAAACCTCCATATAGATATATCGTTGAAGCTACCTATGCAGATGTATCAATTTTATCATTCATCCTTTTAAGGCCATCCCAATTAACAACATCTATCTAAGTTTTACGGCCATCCCAATTAACAACATCTATCTAAGTACTGTAGATTTTTATGGAACTAAAGTGTCTAAATAGTTTTCAAACGTTCAACGTTAGTGGACACTCCACCCATCATCACGAACAAGAGAAATGAATAAGAGAAGCTAACATCTAAGCAACCTGTGTAGATGTATTGAGTCATCGTGAACAATAGCTAACAATATCTAAGTGTTGTAAATATTTTTGAAACTAAACTGTGTAGATAGTTTTGAAACATAGTAGACACTCCACCCATCATGATGGACGAGAGAAACTAACATCTAAGTACATATAATGTTCAACAATAATTCACTGTAAGCTTCCATAAACCTGTAGGAGCACAATGCCAAAAAAAATAAAATTAAATAATTAGATCAAATTTATCTAAAAACAAGTATTCGCTATAACCTTCCAAACATGTAGGAGCAAAATGCTAAAAAAAAGAAAGACTTCAATAATTAGATCGAGTTTACCTAGAAAAAAATATTTGCTATAACCTTCCATAAACCTAAACGTGCAGGAGCACAATGAAAAAAAAAATCGCTAATATCTGAGTTTAAGTAAAAAAAAATGGAAGATTTGATTTTTAAATAATATTTTTTCTATTCTCTGCGTTTAAGTAAAAAAAAATGGAAAATATGATTTTTAAATAATAAATTTTCTACTCAATGTAAAAATGTAAAGGTTTGAATGCAAGGGAGTTAAAAATGGCAACACTAGAGGAGGGCATCAGTTACAAAACAAATGAAAACCCTTAGGCCCAACAAAGGTAATTCATCTCACATCAAATTCTACACATTCAGAAAACTAGTGTCTCTTCATACTACATAATTTCAAAACACAACACTATTTATAGGTCATAAGCATGGAAACTTAGACTCGATGACCATTTCTCCATCAAATGTTAGACATAAGGTGAGTCGATAGATCGTTGGAGAAACTAGTCATTCTAATGCCATGCAGGTATTATATATGGAAAACATTGAGATTAGAATAAAAAGGGAAGATAGTTATGTAGTGTACCTCATCATCTCAAGGAGAGGCTTGTTGTTGATGTTAGGGAACGAAGCAATGAAGCACTGACTACTAGAAATGTGAGTCTGCCTGTCAAAGGAATCTCTAGTAGTTGGTTTATTATTCCCCCATGAAACATAAAACATATTCCTAAAGTCTCAAGCAAATCCATTGAAATAGAAATGGATAGGGGAAATGTTGTTGAATTCACGAAGCCACGAAGCCACTTTACATAGCAATCACTACTCCAAGGCACTTTAGACAACAATCGCTATTCTAATGGTTTTGTGTTGCCTCATTTACTCCTTTCTTCACTGAGCATATCCTCGCCTTGAATCACAGGGGGAGTTGGAGATGTGTCAACATGTCACTTTTGTCTCTAGACACAAAACCTGCTATCTAATTTTCTCCTAGTTTAAGCAATCCTTAAAACAATGAGCCTAGGGAAGCTTCCTCTCGCCAAGAGGCATGCAGGAGGTCCTCCAAGTCACAACCATGTTAAAATTTTGTTGTGGTAAGGGAATTCCATGCTCCACTCTTGCTCCTGTGCCTTTTCGAGGTGGCTTGAGCCAACATCAAGGGAAAGGAAGTAAAATATCATTTTATCTCTAATCTTAATTTTTATATGTTTTATTTAGCACATTAATATTGATTGTATATATAGGAAGATAAATGAAAACCATAGATTGCTTTGATCTTTCAATCTTTCTAGAGTTGCAAATAGTTAAATTAGCATTATCTAGTTCTCAAGGATCGAGCCAACTGAGCCATGCAGTTAACAATTAATAGGTCATGCAATTAACTATTAGTTAGACGTCTATGACAAAGAATCTAGCCGTGGACCATACAACTAGTAGCGCTTTCGTATAAATAGGGCTTGATGGGTTGGCATTAATTAACTAAATGGATGGATATACCTTCATTGATGAGCTTCTAAGATGGGATTATAGGTGCTCCTTAACAAACCGATACCACTGGTCCATGTATATTTTCAAACGAACAACCATCAAGTAGGAAATTTTGATGTGCCATTTTTTTAAGAAGGAAAACAATTTTATAAAAAATGGATTTTTTTCAAAGAGTTTTCCTACCAAATTTATTGGATTCTTTTCGTAGAGTGAATTTTTTTCGCAAAAATTCTTTAACTAGCCAATAATGTTATCTAAAAACTCAAATGCATCCAACATGTTGTTGGTTTCAAAGTGAGTAATAACTAGATCTATCCTATACTACTTCAACTTTCAAAGCCATGGAGTAGCCACTACCACCACTTTTGTTTTACATTTAGGCTATGCATAAGAATACATTAAGTGTTACATAATTAATTTAAGTTTTTATTTTTTCTTTTGACTACATACAACTATTACATTAAAAAAAAACATTTCTAAGAAACAAGTATAAACAATTTTGCTACTATTTTCACTTATTATTATTATTATGATAACTCTTTCGCATGTAAAACATGTGAAAGATATCCACTCACAGTATAGAGAAAACTTATACTCCACTTGTTTGTTGAATATAGATAAAACTTGTTTGTTGAATATAGATAAAACATTTGGAAAGAACACAAAAGTGCATATAGTCCACTTTAGTTGCGTATATTTTACATTTTCATGAGACGAGTATGCCTCCGGATATTCTCCCCGAGAGGAGAAGATATAGTTGTTCGCCCGTCATGGTTTCTTAAGCGTAGGGCACATCATCTTTGTCACATTTCTAGATACATAAATACAATTATCGAATGAAAAAGATATATTATGGTGAGTTAATTGGCCTCTGCGTCAAGCATTAGAAAGAGTTAATTGTCACTAGAGGAAAAAGCTAGCATTGTGGTGGAGAGTTTATGGAGTGATATTTTAGAAAAGAAGAAATCTATAAAATTTTAAGGAAAATAAAATCACGATAATAGCGATAATGGTGTTTATAGTATTTTTTCTTAGAATAATAAAATTTAAGCAAGAAATAATTGAAAAGAGATTATATATTTTTTAAATTATCATATTTATATTTAAATATAGTGAAAAAGAAATATCAACATTAACATTATTATAGTTTTTAAAATCTAGAAATCTTGAAAATAATTAAGTGATGAAATCAATTAAAATCATATTTTTATATTATTAAGGGTATGGTATGTTAAAGAGAAACGATGTTTATTCTTATTTTGTATAACAAATTTTATGGATTTGTTCATTTTATCATTTTTTTTTCTTAATTTAGAGATTAGTTTTATTATGAAAGTCAATCCTTCCAATATTCATTATATTTTTTAAGTTTATGGAAAAATAAATTTTATAATTTAAATTAGGATTGAAATTTTTTTGATAATATTTTTATTTTATTTTAATATTTTCTTATCATTGATATCATTGTGGTTAGAAGGTTTATCTTTAAACTTCATAAAGGTCTAAGATTTAGTATGATCTATATTATTCATTTGATTATCATTATTTATATTTTTTTGTTGGCTATATTATCCCTGACCTGCGGGACTGGTATGTGGTTGAGATGCCACGACCCATGAGTATCTAAGCTGTCAAAATCACCTAGGGCTTGCACTTGGCCTGGACCGCACCAGCCCTTAACATAACTGGATTTGAGGTGTCTCCAGGGGTTTCGAATCGATGACTTTCATTTACGGAGTGCCTTAACACCACATTCCCTCACCAACTGCTCTAGACCTCGAGGACTATCATCATTTATATTTTAATGGTTAAGCTAATCCTTAAAATCTTTAGTCCAATCTTTTTTGTGTTTGTGGTGGCCATTACGCAATAATATTTTCAAGGTTCTCATTCTAGAAAAATCCATAGACCCTTGAAATTCCATTATAGCAAGGCATGGTATATGAGTATGTGGAACTTATGACTAGCATAACGCTAAAGCGGGGGAAAGGAACACCGAAGAAATCAAAAAGGTAGATATGTTGTGAAAGAAAAATAAGGTATTTTTTTTAATATTATAATTTTATGGTAAAAATTAAAGAAGAATACATATGCTTGAGATAATAGTCAATGAATTACTTAGATGGGGTGACACCCATTTGAACCGGGCACACCCAAGTGGTGGCTCAGATGCCCGACGTGATAGGAGTTGGGGATTGGACATTTAACAAATCAACAACAGATCTGACTAAGGCCGAGACGGGAGGAATCCTTGAGCTAGGGGAGATCATACTACCTCAATCCATGAGGCTAATTGATGACAATCATTAACTCAAGAGGTAGTCTTCCTAGCAAGGGTACACAAAAATTAGTAATGTTGAAGGAGAAATTTTAGGAAGCAGGTATGGGGAATAACTGGAGGAATAATGCAGAGGTCAGGAGAGGAAAAACAATGTTGGTTTGGTGGGTGATGGTCATGGTTCCTTTAACTTGAGGGTGGTGAATCATCAATGGACCTCCAATTGTAAAGAAGCAAAATCATAATGCATGTCTCTGGTATGTCGGCCATAAGTAGGTGACACAATTACGGTATAGTGGGGGGCCAACTACTTGGTCGACACAGAGTGATTTGGAGGGATTAATTTTAGAAGGGAAAGAGTTGGGATGGACGCAAGGCAAAGGTGTAGGTGGGTAATTACCTGGGCAAGGATCGAGTGCAAGATGAGTCTAGCCAGGCGCACAAGTAATTGGGATAGTCTACCACTTTCCCTTGGTGACCTGTGAGCGTTGATACTACCCAGAAACTCAGGTAAGAAGGGGTGGGGGAGATGTCGGGAGGGTAAGAAGAAAGAGGCCTCATCTTTCCACAAGACAATAGCCAACATGCAAGAAACTCCAGAGGCTTGGGAGGCAGGAGCTCGCTACTAGGAACGCTACTTAGAGGTAGAGAAAAAGGAAGCAGAAGAGTTAGAAGCAATGGTTCTAGTCCAGAGACAAACAATTATGATAAAGAGATCTTGTAGGAGGTGCAGGACTGGGTAGATGACCCTTATTATTTTAGGAAAAGAGATACAAAGTATTTCAAAATAGTAGAGACCTATTGGATTGTAAAGGCAATGGTTGGGTAAGCCTTGGAAAATACTATGAAAGACCAAGGGGATATACTGCACACACTATGAAGTTTTGAGGGAAAATTCAAATTATCGTGTCGATTTAAGAACGAAATTCAGTTCAAGGTTAATCTAGGCAGTCAACAACCTGAGCAATAGGAGGAGGGTGAGGGAACTTCAAGCCCGTCGGGTTCAAGAAATTGTCCGATCGAGGTGGATGAGTGTGAACCAACCATGATGTCCAGGGATGACACCAAGGCAGTTCATTACCAGGCAAGAGTACAGGGAGGTCGGGTTTGATTTTGCTTCTATGATGATGCTTTTTTATGCGTATATACCTTCTATTAGGCACAATTTATACATAACTTAGATAGAAAGTGAGAGGCATATTATGAACAATATCTTGATATATAGTAAAGTAAGTGATCTCATACCTGTGGAGATATGTTTGAAAAGTTGGTTAAAATATTCTGGGGAAGGACCTCGGTTTCCTTTTTCACAGATTCTCCAGGACATGTTTGAAAACTTGGTTAAAATCTTCTAGGGATGGAACCTCATTTCCTTTTTAGCATATTATCCTGGACATGTTTTAACTATTTATGTAAATAATAAATAAATCTCGGTAATTTTTAGTTAAAAAATAACAAATGAATAACAAAATTGCAATGTGGAAGAGTAGCGACAAAAGTGGAAAGGTTTACATTGGGTGAAATATCTCGGGGTTTCATTAAATAAATATATCGTATCTAACTAACCCAAAGATGTCCTTTGGACATATTATAAATCTATTTAGAAGTAACTATGGTTCGAGATTGAAGTGGTATGTATGTTTTGGACATTTTAATTTGTACAAATGAATGACTATGAGTGTTTTATTATTGTATTTACACACAAATAAAAGGGAAGGAAGGAATGACAATGACCAGTGAGAAAACATCAAATGCGTCTTTGAAAAGCACTTATCTAGCATCTTGAGCCTCCATTTCTCCCTTGTTTGTTAGAAGTGCAAAATTCAAGCTACCTTGAAGTTGTCCCTCTTCATTCCACGTGATTTGTCCATGGTGAACAAGTACTACTCTCTTTGTTGCTTCTGCTCCCACTTTTTCTTCTTCTTTTCTTTCAAATTCCACATTCAAAACCTTTATGTTCCCCTAAATTCAAATTTGTTTATTCTTCTTGGATAAAACCATGAAAGATAGCCTTCATTGGAATCCCTACGATGATGACGAGTTAAGGTAACTCCTCTATTTCTGTTGAAGGCCCTCACTTGATCTTCATCTTCCACAGTGTTGTGAGAATTGAGAAACTAGTGTGGTGGAAATAATCATTTAAACATAATTGAGAGTTGTCTAGCAATGGCCTATGCCTATCACCAACACCATATTTAGAGGAATTCAATAGAATTGAGAATGTCTTGTCTTGTCACTCACTCGCTCATACTTGTGGCGGAACACTCTCACTCACATACATAAATAAAGTCAATCCCATGCCCATTATATAAGGTTATGTTTTGGTCTGGTGAAAGAGCACAATAAGCTTTGGCAATGCCCATGAGTTGAGGAAAAAACGTTATAGATGCCAACTGTGTATGAGGTTGTATGCCCTATTCTCTAGCATAAAAACTCGATTATGAATTTAGAAACCCCTGCTGAAGCATGTGGCCTACAAACTATGAGATCCAAAAAAAAAAAAGATTTAAATGAGAGAAGAAAAAAAGTTGATAGGAGTACATGGCAATGTTGTTATCCTTGGGAGATCTTTGTCTTGCACTAAGTATTCATTTCTGGAGATGTTTTGAAGCTATAATTATTTTTCCGAAGGTCAAGGTATTTTATAATTGACTATTCTTGTAGAGCTTCCAAAGAAATAGGATTTAACTGATTCATAGATTGATCACTTGTTTCACGTAGCCACTTTTCTACATTTGATGTTCTATTTTTCCTTAAGGTCATGTCAATGTATGCACAAATATGTAGTCTCCTAGATGTTGTGCTCTCTTCCATCAAGATAAACTCGACAAACACAAAGGTAGTAATCAATTATCTAAGACTTTGTTGAAATCACAAAATAGGAGATATGCCAGCACATGAACAAATATGATGAGAAGAATTGCAGCAGATCAATAGGGCCCAAATTTTAGTAATGGACATAATTGTTTTAATGAAATTTCAAGCAACGTAAGCAAGCGACCTCTCTATGGATTTTTTCTACTCTTCAATTTGAAGAATGTTGTGTTAATCTAAATAATTTTAATTTTTTTATTCAGTTCCTTGGGTTTGAGTTGGCATCTACCAATCTTTCTTGTGATTTACACAAAATATAAGAGGCATAGAAAGCAAAGGAAGCATTATTGTAGAGACAATTGAAAATATAAATATGCATGAATCTGAACCACAAAAATAATATGCTTAATTTGGAAAACAAAAAAACATTTTTTAAAGCATTGACCTTAATGTTTTAATTATACATTCTAATTGCTAAATGATGTGGAGGTCAACTATTGGTTCTAGTGAAAATATAAACAAAACAACCAGTGATTTGGAGCAGAGGACCTAAAATTTGTGTTTAAATGAATGTTTTTGAACTCAAGCGATGAATCTTGGGATAGAACCACCCCTCTTTCGGTGTGATTATTTGTGATAAAACAAACAAAAAAATACTAGATGACGATTTATAATCAATACACACATTGGAAACTTCAACTCAAAAAAAGTAAAGTCACTAATGCCCTGAGAAATCATGGTAAATCTAGGGGCACACCAAACAATGATTTGGATTGGCATACCTTAGAAAATAGTAAGTCATTGGTTGATGCATAAAGAGACGAAAAATATAAGTCAAAATTCAGGGGTATCCATACATAGCATTCCCAACATTATGATGGGGAAGGACACCACATCAAATTCACCATGACCCAAAAGCATAGAGATGACATGGAAATGACAGGGGATTATTACGTAGAAGAAACCAAGTAAGGGAAACAATGACTCACCAAAGAAAAAGGTGATCTACATTAGGGATAGTGGGAGTGAACACAACAAAAGATTAGAAGAAGGCGGAAGATCCAATAAAAAGAAGACAATGCAAAGAAGAAAACGGATGAGATTTGGGAATGCATTATAGGGAAGAAAAGGGAGAGCTGACAAAGATGGGCCAAAACGGATGGCCATGTCTAAGGATCATTTGAATCAAATATTGAAGGGGGTGACCCAAAATCCTATGCAAGAATCCTTCCTTCCCGAAATTCTTCTTATTCAACCATCAAGCATACCTTCAACCCAAAACAAGGATATATGCATTGTCTTTAGCATCAAAACATTTCTTA
>SNQJ01S0000772.1:0-10188 GCA_010110895.2 Picea sitchensis | reverse complement strand
ATCATGAACAAGTAATTAATAATAATTAATTAGTTAAAGTTATTTAAGAAATAATTATTGTTTAGCTAACTTTTAGGACAGTTAGATTATTAAATTAATTACAATTAATAATCCTATACATCTATTTAAGCAGGGTCATTACAGTAGGATGGTAAAATGCTAATCAGATACTTCTAGATAGTTGCAATTTAACCATGTTTATGTGTCGATTTCCTTACGTCTTGTTTGTCTTAATTGAATGGAGTTCTCTCATTATAGCTCGTATAATATGTGATAGTGCTAGTTGGTTTCGGGCAGCATTGGATTTTATGTTTGGTTGAAGGTTTAGAGTTATTTACGTTGCGCTTGGGTTCCTAGTGCACTTGTCGCAATGTGGCGACATGATTCCTTGAAATAGGATCATTGTGCGCGTTGATTGATAAACACATATGATACCTGTCTTGGGTCATGCACTTCCCGATGAGGGTGTTGTTGTTCATTGTAATTGATGTTTTGTACATGGTTCTGTAAAGTTTTAATATGATTGGTTTCTTGCTCACCATAAACATTCTAGTCACTTGTGTCGTTGGTGTTGGTTCCGTTTGGTTGATCTTGATGTTGTCAGTAAGCTTCATCGTTTTTATTCTTCGCCTGATTGAATGTTTGTACGTTACCTAAAATGCATGATGTGCTAGTATGCTAGGTCGTTGTGTTGTATGTCTCATGATTTGCGTGCATTGTGTTCATTGTCAAGTTGTGATGCTTGATTTTATTATTGACATTCTTTCCTTGCGTTCAAAAATTTTGTACTTGTTCTGCATCGCACGTTGTCGTAACGACGGGGATCATTACATATGGTATCAGAGCCGGTTCGACCCACGACTTGGGATCACTACGACTTCCATTGATTAGATACTTGATTATAAAATGTCACTAATTAAATTGATTTGTATTCGTGCATGTAATAATGGTCAGAGGTCGCCACGGAGGCAGGCGACGAGGTGCTAGGGGAGGAGGCGTTATGCCTCTAGTAGCATCCACGCCCCAGGGGTCTAACCTCGAAGGAGAAGAACATGTTTTCGGATAAGAATAGATAGTCATGGGAGATGTGGTTGGGTTGATGAGGTCCTTCCAGAAAATGTCATAGGTCCTGATCATCTTTTTGAATAGAGATGAGGCTAGGGTGTTAGCACCTCCTGAGGGTCCACCGCGTGCCTCGACCGATACTGGTAGCATTCACCATGAACTCGAGAAGGTCAAATTTCCTGAGTTCTTTGGTGCCTCGGACGACGTAGTCGCTGAGGCATGGTTGGAGAATATGGTGATGTGCTTTTCACTTCACGACTATACCTCCAACATGAAGGTCCTCATGTAGGTATTTCAACTGAAGGGGAGTGCTCTTCTATGGTAGAAGATGCTCTTGCTGCAATTGAACATGGTCGTCGAAGACGTGTCATGGGAAATGTTCGAGGAATGGTTCTGGGAGAGGTATCTATCTGAGGAATTCATTGAGCATCATCTAAACGAGTTCAACGCCTTGCAACAGGTCGATCGTACGGTGCCCGAGTATGAGGCTTATTTCATGGAGCTACTTCAATATGCTTCGCACCTGAATATAGAGAAACTTAAGGTCAAAAGGTTCATGTTCGGCCTTAATGTAAGCATTCGTGAAAAATTGAGGATTATGATGCCTCAAACCTTGCATTATGTTGTCTAGAAGGCCCTCATAGTAGAGGAAGAGATCATCAGTGGGGGTCAGAGCAAGAATCCAGCGAGACCAGCAGGACATGCATCATCTAGTGCACAGCAGCATCAGACAAGAGCTAGACATCCTCCAGGATATCATGGAATTATGAGAGGATCCACATTAACTACACCATGGAGACCAACACCTTAGCAACAGACACCCTACAGAAGACCACAACATCATCAACAATGTAGACTGCAACAACCATTTAGGAATGTTCAGCAGAACAGACCAGGGTTCCACATCGGTGGGTGATCAACTTCTACTTCAGGTACCAGGAGTACTTGATCGAAGACAGGGTGTTGGACATGTGGAGAGCCACATTACAAACGTGACTACCTAGTTCAGAGGACCAGAGCATCTGGATTAGCAGGACCCACTACCATGGGGGATTTGGGCAAGGCCCATCAGATTCATGCAGTGGTGAATAATTGCCTGGAAAAGCACCAGTCTACTTTGCTTGAGACATCAAGTATCATCATTGACCAAACCCTTAGTATTTTGATAGATCCAGGTGTTATAGAGATTTTTATTTCTGGTGCAATGCCAAAAATAATTAAGGTAAAGGCAGTCAAACAAGACGAGTTTATCTTTGTAGAAATGGCTTCAGGATCCAAACAAAAGGTTAGAGGGAAGGTTGTGGGTTGTATCCTTAACCTGGGAGAGTTTTTCACAAGGGCCAACCTATATGTCATGATCTTAGGGTCTTATGACGTCGTGATCAGTATGGACTGGTTGGAATCACACGAGGTGATACTCAACTGTAAGATGAAACAGTTGAGCTTGGTCGATGACAAGGGACATAGACACATGATTGTAGGTTGGAACCAGGGAGTCTCCCTAAGGTTCATCTCTTCCCTATAGCTACGGAAGAGAATGTGCAAGGGATGCAATCTATATGTGATCCTTGCGTTAAATGAAAAAGGGGTGGCGAAAGGACTGGAAAACCTTCCGATAGTACGAGAGTTTGTGGATGTCTTCCTAGAGGAGTTACTAGGGTTTCCACTTGAGAGGGAGTTGGAATTTACCATTGACCTAAAACCGAGAACTAAATCAATAGCGAAAAATCCTTATCGGATGTCGATCCCTTATCGGATGTCAACCCTTGAGTTATAAGAGCTAAAAATGCAACTGAATGAGTTTTTGGACCTGGGACTTATACGTCTAAGTGTTTCACCATGGGGTGCACCTTTATTTTCATACGGAAGAAGGATGGGTCGTGGAGACTCTCCATTGACTACCATCAATTGAACAAGGAAACGATCAAGAACTAGTATCCATTGCCAATTATGGATGATATGTTTGATCACATGAAAGGCATGATGATGTTTTCAAAGATCGACTTGAGATTAGGGTATCACCAGTTACAGATCAAGGAGGAAGAAATCCTTAAGACCTCCTTTAATACGATGTTTGGACATTATGAGTTTATTGTTTTACCATTTGGACTAACAAGCACCCCTAGGGTATTTATGAGTTTGATGAATGAGGTGTTCTGCGAATACTTGGACAAGTTCGTCCAAGTATTCATTGATGATATTTTGATATATTCTCGGATGATGGAGGAGCATGATGAACACTTTCTCCTGGTACTACATTTTCTACGAGAGAACAAATTGTTTGGGAAACTGTCTAAATTCTCGTTTTATCAAGCGAAGATTCATTATTTAGGGAATATCATCTTCGACGAAGGTATCATTGTGGATCCAACAAAGGTCTAGGCTATTATGGAATGGCCTGCACCGACGAATGTTCTAGAAGTCTGTAGCTTCATGGGTTTAGCGAGATATTATTGATGGTTCGTTGAGGGTTTTTCAAAGATAGAAAATTCGATTACGGAATTGCAGAAGAAGAACAAGAATTTTATTTGGACCAAGAAATGTGCGGAATCATTTCAGAGGCTTAAGGAGTTGTTGACATCAGCGCTGATACTAAAGGTCCCTGACATGGATGAGGACTTCTTGGTATGCACTAACGCATCCAAGGAAAGCTTGGGAGGAGTCTGATGCAATATGTTCGAGTGATCACTTACATCTCGAGAAAGTTGAGAAGGCATGATGAGAACTATGTGATGCACGATTTGGAGTTGTTATCCATTGTATATGCCTTGATATTTTGGAGACACTACCTGATCGGACGGAAATTTGAACTAAAAATGGACCATTGTGGTTTATAGCACATTTTCACCCAAAGCGACTTGAAGGTGAGACAATGGCGTTGGCTTGAATTGCTTAGTGAGTACGATTTCGAGATTAATTACATAAAAGGAATAGTGAATAGAGTGGCTAATGCGTTGAGTCGGAGACCACGCATATTTTTTATGATGCCTCTTCAGACAAATCTACGTGAAATGATTCTAACTTTACAACGCGATGATGAATGGTATAAATAGGTTGAGTATTTTATTGGAAAAAACACCATGATGGTACCAAAATTTGAGGGATTTACTAAAGAGAGTGACAGATTGTTGAGATTTAATAATCGAAGTTACGTACCGCCCAACGACGGGTTGAGAAATTTGATCTTGAACGAAGCTCATAGAGTAGTGCACATGGCTCACCCAGGAGTCACGAAGATGAGGGTAGACCTTAAACCCTTATTCTTCTGGAAAGGAATGAAAGTGGACATAGTCAACTACGTGGAAACATGTCTATCATGTCAGTAGGTGGAGGCTGAACATAGACATCTGACATGATTACTACAGCCACACGCCATTCTATAATCGAAATGGAAGGTCATTTCGATGGATTTCATTGTTGGATTGTCGTTGACGGCAAGGAGACACGACTCAATTTTTGTGGTAGTCGACACTCTGACGAATAGTGATCATTTTATTCCTATGCATATGATGTATCAAGCACCGGAAATAGCTATAGTTTTCATCATTGAGATAGTGAGGTTGCATGGTGTACCTAAGAGAATTATATCTGATCGAGGATCGGTGTTTACATGATGATTTTGGACTAGTTTCCAAGAAGCCTTGGGAACCCAAATTAAATATAGTACCGTGTATCACCTGGAGACAGACAGGAAGACCGAACGAACAAACCAAATCTTGGAGGATATGTTGCGTATGTACATGATGTACCAAAAAACGTGTTGGGAATAATTCTTGCCACTGGTAGAATTTGCATATAACAACAGTTATCAAAGCACCATTAAGATGGTGCCATTCAAGTTTCTTTATGAGTGACTGTGTCAGATGCCTTTGAGTTGGAATCGGCTTGAGGATGGGGTCCTGGTGGGACCAGAAGAAATCCAATAAATGAAAGATCAAATAAAAAAAATAAGACAAAGGATCAAGGAAGAACATGATCGACATAAGAGTTATGTCGATGCACATCCTGTTGACCATAGTTATGAAGTTGGTGATCGAGTCTTGTTGCGAGTAAAACTGCATAAGATTTTGATCAAGTTTGGAAAGGGTGATAAACTCTCTCCTAGGTTCATGGGACTTTTCAAGGTTGTGGAAAGGAAGGGGCCCATGGCTTATCGACTAACATTTCCTGATTATTTGAGGTGCATGCATGATGTTTTTCACGTATCTTTTTTGAGACATTATGATAGTGATCCTACACATGTGATTGACATGAGTTCGTTGTAGGAATCGGATGAGGGTTCTCTCACGGCGGATCTAATATGCATTATGGACCATCGCATTCGACAGCTACGGCGTCGAACAGTAGATCAGGTCAAGGTCTGATGGGACAACTATAGTCCGCACTCGACGACCTAGGAGGATGCATATGAAATGCGTCAGCAATTTCCATTTTTGTTTGATAGCTAGACATATTGATATTGTTAAACACTTTATTTCGGCACTTATATACTGCGAAAATTTGGGACAAATTTTAAAACAAGAGGGGGTGTATGTAACATCTCGCTCCTATGCACACCTGATTGGACTTATTCTTTGAGGACACTTGCATGCAAGTAATCTGGTTCATTATACGATTGGTTGTTTTGATTATGATTATGAGATGTTGTGGATATGATGATATGTTATTTTTCTATATTTATATCGACATGTTCTATTGACTGGTTTCTCCTGAGTATGCAGGACTCTAGACGTTAGAGGATGTCAATGGAAATGATGGATCTCCTTGGACTCCATATCGATTCAAGGAGTGGACTATTATGGGGTGAATGGTTTTGATATTACAGATGTGACATATGACTAGATATTATGATGTTTATTATTATCGCTGACACATTTCATTGGTGGATGTAGGATAACGATAGCTTTCCAACCAGACTCACATTTGGAGTAAAGGGGTCATGTACCGCAACCAAATACATTGAGGGAGAGGTGTGGCAAAAACCCTGCCACAACCTACTAGCACTCATGCTGTGGCTCGAACTGTAGGTTAACGATTACTTAGTTCGAGAGATCCAGGATGTCGTGAGGGAAGAATGTGATAGTTTCTCACGATGATTCTAAGGGGTGCGCAATAAGTCAGGGTCCTTATTCCTTAGAGGCCCTTAGTCTCCCACAATGTCACCTAACAGAGTATTGACTCCAGGGGTTTGACGTCTACCAAATTCAGTCAAGAGGCGAGTGGCACCCTTGGAGCACGTAGTGCGTCTTGAAGAGCACGTCGCGATTTTAAATCAAGCAAGTTCATAAACCTAGTACCTAGAAAACTATGCCTCCTTACGACCTGGTTGACCTTAAAATGAATGATGGTATGAGTAAAGTTTAATAACTAAATTTTTCCCTTAAAAACTGTCGCCAAGCCTAGTGAATTTAAAACCTAGGTCTAAGTAGAACATGTGAACAAAAAAAAACTAAATGGACATGTAACAAGAAGGGGGTAAAGAAAATTCAAACATTAATAATTAAAGTAAAATTTAATGAAGGACTAAATTATTAAAAGCGTAAATTGTTGCTTATGTCTAAACTTGCTAATTCTGAACTTAGATAAAAACGGAAACTTAAAGAAAAAGGGGAATGTCTAACATAGTAGGGAATCTAGTCTTTGGAACCTTCTAATTGTGAACTCAACTAGGTTTTAAGAAAGGGGTTAGTCATTTAAGAAATGTAAGGGAATAAAGGGACATCGAGGAGAATTTTTAGGAATGCTTTTAGGTGGGTGAGGGAAATAGGCAAATTTAATTAATTAATAAATAGATTTTTTGGTGCAACTAAGGGATTGTGTGACATGTGTACATTTATCCTAATTAAATTTAATAAAAAGAATCTAATGTGGGTTTGGGAAACTAATCACTAAGAAAACTCTATAAAAAGGATGGCAGAGGAGGAGTATGGATCACGTCTGGTATGCGTAAGGTTACGCTGTCAGAATTTATCTTGACTGAATTTTCTTGTGGGAGTTGGGATACCTAGCTCAGATAACGAGTCGTAGCTCGACCTTGCGAGGCGAGCTGGGAACTAGCATTCTATGGTATTGTGTGTGTGGCCCCTTTGTGACTCGGGGAGCTCAGGGGGAAGAAGAGTACCCCTAACGTTGGCTGGGAGGTATCGGTGAGGTCTCAGTGGTTGGAAAGTGGGAGTTGGACGGAGCGCAGGCACCGGACAACGACTTCGGGTTCTTCGCCTTCGGATTCAGTACGCATGTGTAAATTTGCACTGTATTTTAGTCAAATTTTTTGTATATGAATATTAATAATGATGAATATTGTAGTGTATTTCCAGCACATTAGTTGGAATCTGTTTGAGATTGTTGTTGCAAGAAATAAAAATTGTTCAGTTAGTAAGAAGGATTTATGCTTGATTGCTTGATTATGCTCATTGAGTCTCTGGAGATCCTTCCGTTTCTAGATTGATCCCCTTCCTCTATCCATTTAATTTGGTCTGTGTGGCTTATTTATTCTTGTGTTTTTTTCAATATCCTATATACATTGAAACTGTGACGAATCAATCGCTAGGCTTTAACCCAAAGCTCCACACTTCACCAGATATTTTACCAAACCCAAAACTCAATCTAAATCATACCGAGCGTTACTGAGGTGGCATTAAAAAGAACTAATTGAAGATGTTATTATATTCTGAAATAATCAATGAAATCCTAATGCTTCTGTCACACTCCAAGCTAGATACCTCATTTAGTTGGGGAAATGGACGTTCCCAGATTATTTGGATCTTTTCAGGTTGGAATCCTTTTAGAATTTATCTTATTGTTGGTTATTGTTTTTCCTAAGAGCTTCATTGCCGAGGCTTATGAACCTTAATTGTAGTGTGCCTAAAGGTTCCACCGTGTAAGTAAGAACACCCATTTACAACTTCGTTTGTTGGGGAAATCATTTTCCAGCTGAAAAATAAAATAAATTATGCCTTGAGAGTAAAGGTTGATAGAACAGTCGAGCGGGAAAGGTGACCACAAACCAAAAATACCCAAAAATAATTCAATCCAAGAAAATGTGATCAATAAACAAACCTTTTAGTAGAGAGAAAAAGTTAGGCATTTTCCTAAGCACGTTATGCAGCATTGCGTATTTGTTTCCATTCTTTTTAGCATGTTTTGTATTTTGATTTTTCTCGAGGATAGAGTTAGTGACTGCTACATCGCAGAAAAAAGAGCTGAGGGTAGCGTGTTCGTTCCACGATGGCTACTGCAATCAGTTCTCTAGATGAGTGTTATCTCATGCCTTTGTTATTTATTTTTATGTTTATCCTCTACTCCAGTGATACGTTATGCAGCTTGCCAGATTTTCCCTTGGCACCTAATGCTTGTCTCAACCCTACACCTTTTAATTCCCTTGAATTTTCTTGTAATTGAATTGTGTTTTTCCTTATTTTTGCATGCAATTTCGATTCCATAATTTTAGCAGAACGCTATTACCTTTAAAATATTGAATATTATATTAGATAGAACTGTCTAATGAATTAATGTTTTGTATGAAATATACTTGGGGACTTCAGCAGCTAATTCCCAATATCCATCCTCCCTACGCTTGACACTGAATTGAATTCCTTCCCTTCAAAGTCCTTGCCCCATCGATTCATCAGTTTTATTATTTTCCCCACCTCAGCTCAGCAAAGTAAAAAGGGACACTAGTTGTTCCACCATGGGACCAATAACTGTGTGTGGATTGACTATACAGCCCTGGGACGAGCATTTTATTGAGCCAGTCAAGCTGGTTAGACCAAGACATTCGCTTGACTCAGAAGCTACATGGTCATTGAACCAAGAGATCCCCGTGTTTGTAACAACCCTAATTGACTATGTAATTATCATGAATAATTAATATTAATATTAATTAATTATTAAAATGACTTTATGGAGACTTTATTATAATATTATTAAGATTGGTAGATGAAGTAATTAATGGGATAGATAAGGTGGTTGAGGAATTAATGGGGGGAAGGCGGTTGGAGTAAGGGATTCGAGGAAGGAAGATAAGGGGGAGGGGAGAACTCGGAGAGGAGGATCTTTTGGTTTTGGGATAATTTTGGTTTATAGGAAGGTGAGAAAATTTGGGGGAGAAAGAAGGAGGCAGGGAGGAAACAATAGTTTTGGCTGCAACATTTTTTCTTGAGGACTCTCACATGGGAACAGTTGTTGCTAGGAATTTTGGGCTCAGGGGCCAGGAAACCGTAAGGATTCATGGAGCTAGGGAGCCGAAGAGGTTGTTCCTAGTTGGCTGAGAGGTTAATACTCAGTTTGGGAAGGTTCAACATCATCAGCTTTAGGTTCAGGTTGAGCATCAGGTTGAGATAAATACCTTATGCATTTTTTTCTTATTGTTATCATTATATTGTAGTTAATCATTATACTGTTGTTAATTATTAGTATGTTGTTATTATGCTTCTAAACTGACAATTACTGTCAATTATTATGCTAGAACAGTAATTAAAGAAGTAGGTTAGAAAGAATTCATGTATTTATTTTTATTTTTATGAGGCTTTGTATTTACAGGGCTTACATATGGTATCAGAGTTGTTGTTCACAAGTTGGAGCCTTAAAGGCCTACCTAGAACTAAAATGTAAAATTTCAAAAAAAAAAGGTATATATTATCCAATTTAATGAACTAGAAAGAGTTTCTTAAGCTGGGATAAAAACTCAAAAATATAATTCCATGTAGAGGTAAATTCTCTTTTCTTTTACAATAAAAATGGCTTAAAATGGAAATGGCCTGTAATTAGAATGGAATTGAGTTCCCTAGTAGGGCAGAAAATTCTCCAATATACAAGTCATTTAACCTTATAGAACCAACTCAAAACTAGAAACAATCCAAAATTAGAAACAACCCACAAAAAAAAAAACACAACCTAGAACTGGAAATAGTCCAATACTGGAAACACCCAAAAGAATCCTAAGAGAAAAGTAACCTTGAAACCTTAATAAAGCCCTAAAGATAAAAGAATGAGAAGTATGTAAGAAATCCCCCATAGTGTCAAGTCTCTGTCCACTTATTCAAGTCACCTACACACCTATAAAAGTCCTAACCTCCTGCAAGAAGTAAGAAGGACAGAGAATAAAGAATATTAGGTTCAAAA
>SNQJ01S0000771.1:181433-203767 GCA_010110895.2 Picea sitchensis | reverse complement strand
TTGGTGATTCAACAACACGACGACATTCATACCGATGAGGTGCCTTTCTCCAAAATTGTGGAGCCGAAATGATATGCTTCCCTCTGTAACGAGGTGTTGGACCCGAGAAAGTGTCGTCACTCTATCTATCTGTACATATATATTTTGTATATTTTGTTATTAAACTTTTAATAAGTCAGATTAATGAGCATGTTGCCACTGACCTATTACATTTTAAAAGTTTTTAGTTTAAATGCTTTATGAAATGATTTTTTTTTATTTGTATCTAGTTATAAAATGTTATATCTGTATATTTAAGTGATTATTTTTGTATAATCATTTTGTAATATGCTAAATTCATTTTTTATTTAAAAATAAATTTAAACAACAAAAATTCATTTTTTATTTAAAAATAAATTTAAACAACAAAAATTAATACAGATTCCAATAAAAATACCATTTCATAAAACAGTTAGATAACTATTAAAGTAAAAATGTGTATTGTAAACTCAATATACATGGAGTAAAGTCCCGTGGTTTTATAAGTATTGTAGTGCATTGAAGTAAAAATGTGTATTTTAAACTCAATATACATGGAGTAAAGTCCCATGGACAGTTAGATAACTATTGAAGTAAAAATGTGTATTGTAAACTCAATATACATAGACAATGTACATGGAGTAAAGTCCCATGGTTTTATAAGTATTGTAGTGCAGTGAAGTAAAAATGTGTATTTTAAACTCAATATACATGGAATAAAGTCCCATGGTACCTATCCTTTACCTTGATTGCAACCTAATTTTAACAATTCAAGTAAGATTGGGACTAGTCAAGTTTGGGCTGAGTGAAAGGAGCAGCGACAGAGTTGGTTACGGCTTATTTTAAAAAAACTCAAGCATCCTTTGTTTCTATTATTTTTTTATCAAATAAATATTATTTGTTTTTATTTTTTTCTTTTCAAAAATAAATATTTTTTATCAAATCATTTATTATATATAAAATAAAAAATATATTAAATATAATGAAATATTATTTATTAGAGGTTTATATGGTCATTCCATTAGAATTAATATATATATATTTTGTTTTTAGTTTTTTATTACATATATATTATTTATTTGTTTTTATTTTTATTTTTTTATCAAATAATTTATTATATATAAAATAAAATATATATAAAATATAATTATATATTATATATTAAAATTTATATACTTGAATTAAAATTACAAAAAATTATATTTATAATTTTGAAGTTTTTTTTGTTTTAAGGATGTTTTTAAATAAAAAAAAAATAAACTTATTATGTATATGGACAAACTCAACCAATTATAAAAATCACTTAAATTTATTTGAATGAGTAAATCTGTCTTACTTTTTTTCCAGAAACAAAAAGGTTTATTTCGATGCTATCTAAATTTATTAGAATTAAGATATGAACATTTATGTTATTACACTTGCAAAGGTGAGGTGGTTTATTTAGATGCTATCTAAATTTATTAGAGTTAAGATACGAACCTTTATGTTATTATACTTGCAAAGTTGAGGTTTATCCTTTTGATTTTGGTAGGCAACAATTATTTACCATGTAGACTTTTCTTTAATTTTGAAGTGACAAGTAGGCACGTGAGAACCATAAGGTTTTCAAAGTTTTATGAAGTATATTTGCCAGACTATGTTTTTGAAACAGAGTTTACATAGTGGATGATGTTGTGGTTTTGGTAAGCATGTGTTTCTTTTTCTTCTACTTCAATGATCTATAAACATGCTTACCAACATTCTTGGTATGCAAATGTTATAATATGTTTTCACTCTTTGTGGCGTAAATATTCATGATTTTGTCTATTATCTATATTATAAAGTATTTAAAAGAGGTTTATAAGAGAGATCCATAAAACTATTATGGAGAAGGTTTATAGAGAATACATAAACTATACTTTGATTTCACAAGGAACCTAAATTCTCATAAAGGTTTTTAAGGTTAACCTTTAAGGTTTTATGAAGTATATTTTTCAGACTATGTTTTTGAAAGAGAGTTTACATAGTGGATGACGTTGTGGTTTTGGTAAGCATGTGTTTCTTTTTCTTCTACTTCAATGATTTATGTATCTAGTTAAACATGTGTACCAACATTCTTGGTATGCAAATGTTATAATACTTTTTCACTCTTTGTGGCCTAATTATTAATGATTTTGTCTATTCTCTATTTTTTTATTATAAAGTATTTAAAAGAGGCTTATAAGAGAGATCCATAAAACAATTATGGAGAAGGTTTATAGAGAATATATAAAYTATACTTGGATTTCACAAGGAGTTTACTTTCTCTTAAACTTCATAAAACAATTTTGTCCACTCTACTTGGATTTCACTGGGAACCTACTTTCTCCTAAACTTCATAAAACAATTTAGTCCACTCTCTCTATTCTTGGTCATAAAGTATTTAAAAGAGAGATTCATAGAACAATTATGGAGGAGGATTATAGAGAATACATAAACTATACTTGGATTTCACAAGGAAACCACTTTCTCCTACTTAAATTTCACAAGGAAACCACTTTCTCCTAAACCTCATAAATAGTACATCACTTATCTCTAAATTGAGAATGATGCTAAATTATCACTATGAGCTATTTTAGGGGAACGTCATCATAGTCTTTGCTTTCAAGTTAAGTAATTGAGGTTAGTTAAGTAAATTTTGTAATAAGAAGTCCAAATATGAAGAACATTTTATTTTTTCTTATTTCACCTATTAAGTGTGATCTATAGTAGATATTGTTGGAAATTTATAGATCCTCACTATTTGAGATCTTAGCCTTCATTATGAAAACAAGAGGTGTATTACCCTTTTCATAAGTAGATCATACTCAATTTTGAAAGAATTTCTCACTTAGTTAGATTGACGAACCACATCACCACAAGGAACAGGACCCAACTCTAGGGCTTGGAAGGGAAGTGGAATCAGAAGCTAGTTTTTGGGTGAAACTAGAAAAGCTAAGGTTAAGAGAGAAGGTAAAAGGAAGAGGGAAAKTGGGCCTCTAGGGTGATTAAATTAAGGGAGTTTATTATGTGAGSCATGGGGTTGTAGGTTACTTTATGAGAGGCAAGTTCTCTTAGGCATTTGGAATAGTAAGTAAATGAATTACTGTGAAATCAACAAATGAAAGATCAAGTAACTAGGGTTAATTAACATCCTCCACTTTGATGAGCTAAGTACTACTTGCAATCAATGAAAGAAAATGAAAATGAAAGAGTGGAGAGAGAGATGCAATATAGCTACCCTCAATTCTTTGTGAATAATGAACAACCAACATTAAACCTATTAATCCCTTTTATTTATAATGAACAACCAAATAAAAAAAGGCCCTACAATTTATTAACCTCACTAGGTGAACCATGGTTCTTAAATAAGTTTTGTAATAAGAGAAAAAGAAATGGAAATCTAGTTAGACTAGGGAAATGAACAAACAACAAGAATCCAAGAGAAGGACTATTGGTTTTTCCTATTCCCTTTTATCCATTTACCATTACAGGTTGACCCTGGTTCATAACCAAGAATATTCCCAACAAAATCCCTTAAAGACTATCGACCCCTCTAGTCACCCAGAAGGAAACACAGTACACGAAGTGCGCTGCACATTCTCACCTGAGATAGCTCTATGGGTGGTTGCAACAGTTAGGTGTTTGCAACCTAATATTTTGTGAGATATGTTCTTATATGTCACAACCCTTATTTAGTTCATTTAAAATCTTGTTATAACATTTATTCTATGCATGCATGTAAAATACTAGATCTACTTAATCACTTCATTCATTCTACATTCATCAACTAATCAGACACAAAGACACATTCATTCAATCCCACAACACAATGTTACCATGGTTCACCCCCTCCTGGGCTACGTCCACAAAGATCTGGCTCTCAGGATTTTATTATGGTTTAGAAAGATATCACATCGCACGTGTTTACATTCTTGGATCTCACTCTCCTCAATAGGGTCCTCGATCCCTACAAGGCTGACTAGATCGCACTAGGCTCCTCAACCTACGATCTAACCCTCAAGATCGAGTATCTCCCTCCTTCCTTCGCTGACCATCTTAATGATTCGTATAGTTCTTACAATACTCTTCCTCTCTTTTCCCTCTTCTCTCTATTAGCCTCTCTCCTATTGGCCTTCTCCTATATTATCCATCCTTTATATATATCCCTTCCTCTCTTAAGTACTATTTATTTATATTTTCGGTTCACCGACCATTATAATGTATTACAAAACCCCTAACCCTAGCTTCGTTAGGTCTTACATGCATGCGCACATGTTGCTTTTCCTTCCAGTTGTTTCTTTCCTCTTGCATGCCTTTCTTCCCAAAATAGCCTTTCTTTCTGATTTGGCTTGCTTCCAGCAGGCCCCCAACACTGACATGTGGCTCGTTCGGAGCCACCTAACCCTGGTGTGCTTCGTTGATCTCTCTTGCAATCGCTTGGAACTTCTCCGTGAGCTCCATTTCTTGTGTTTGGGCCTGCACAATCTTCTCCTTGAGTGTGTCCAATACCTGCACTGCAATCTCATCATTGACCATCCTTGCGCACTCTGCCTAGTTTTGTGCCATCTTCATTATTGCTTCCTCTTCTTGTGCAATAACCTCTGCTGCCCGCTCCTGGAGTGGTTCCATTTGATCCTGGCACTCCTTTTTCTGTGTCTGCACAACTATGAGTTATGCCTGTAGTTTCTCCATATCCTGCGCTCCTTTGACACGCTTGGTGATTGGCCTTGTCTTATGCCTCTACTTGAGGTCCTGGATATATGCGCTTATCCTTTCTTCTTCCTTGTCCCACTGTTGGACCTGTTGATCCTCTTCCAGCTTTGTCCAGAGCTGTGCTTCTTTCTCAAACAAGTCAGTCTCCATGTGGACTTGTCGCTCTATCTCCTTTTTATGCATTGTTTCCTCCTGCTTCCTCTACTCCTTCAACTCTCATGGAGTGGTAGGTGTGAGCTGCTCCTGGACGTGCTCGATCTCCTCTTTTTATTGATCGATTGTTTGCACAATTTGATCAATCTTCTGTATCACTATGAGTTCAGTCATCTACATGCTCTTTGGGATTTTCTCATAGGATACGACCAATTTATTCTCCAGCCTATCCACGTGGTCTCTCTCATCTTTGGTCTTGAGCTTAGCCTGCTCAAGTACCAATTCCAACTTGTCCCGATTGTCCTTTTCCTGCTGCAATTTTGTTGCATCTATGCGTGCACGAGATTGTACCTCTTGTGTGACGTTGACTTGCAATTTATACAAGGCCTTAGTTGGTATCTGCTTCAATACCAACTATATTTGAGCCAAGTCCTTTAGGTGTGTATTCCCCACGATTTCGTCCATGCATAGCATGCTGGGTGTGATGTGAAATGTCGAGCTCGATTGTGATGTTGTTTGGATCCTGTCCTTCTCACTTGATCCAACTTTGCCTCCTATCTGTGATGCTGATGGGATCATTCCTACACTGTTGACGGCTGCCTGTGCTTCTCCGAGATGCTTGAGGAGTTGTCGCATGTATGCCATCTCTTCCTCAATTATGTCCCTTTGGCGTGCAACATTATCGAAATCCTCAACTGTGAAATCCTGGATCATTTGGGCCACCATGTCCAGATCGTCCTTGGTGATCGTATATTCTAGGGGCATTTTGTGTGCCTTCCCCTTCTTGCATGTGCCCCCCTTCTGTATGATTGACCTCTTAGTCTAGCCTTGCTCCTATGGAGTAGCACTTGATGTAGTTCCCTGTATTTTCTCAACCTGTTTTTGTTGTACCTGTGGCACATGTGTGTTGTTCTTCTTCCTCGCCTGGGTACATGCCTTGGATGTCCCCCCTTTTTTCTGTTGTGCCTTGTTCTGACCTGTCCTTGGTTTCTTGGGCACTGTTATCTCTTCGTCCTATGTTTTTTCCTGTCTTACCTCCTCCTCCTCTTGTATTTCTGCAAATATTTCTCGATTGAGGAATGGAATCCTCCAATCATCATCCCAATCCTTAATGGTCATCTCTATTTCCACCTCCTTGATACAATAGCATAGTTGTAGCCATTGATTGTCAGGATCTTTCGACGCCTAGATCCACATCGCATGTCTAGTGGATTTGAAGTTGGTTATGCCCTGATACTACGCGATTGCTTCTGGTGTCACCCTCCAAGTGTTGGCGATTGCATTTGCCTTTATGTTCTTGGGGTCCGAAGCGAACCCCAACGATAAGTATTGCGCTCTATGGTAGGGATTGGATCTAGTGGCAAAGAATGAGTACTTCGGCTCCTTCCATCCGATCAAGGCTATCAGGATGAGTATCCATGAATAATGAAATTTTGTCCCCAGATTCTGCACGTCCTTATAGTCGTCTAGGAACAGATTCAACAAATAAGAGGCCCAACTAAGTGTGGTTCCCTATGCACACTGTGTTGTAGCTGCAACAACCCCGGTCGGGGATTCCTCCTTACGACATTTCCTGAGTAATTTGCATTCCATAATTTTTGTGGCCATTTTTGTCGTGGTGTCACTAATACGCTTGATGATGATTCCGCGTGACCCCCTTTTGGTTCCATATTTCTTCTTCATTTCCTCGACCAATGCTTTCTCCTTCGTTTTGTCTTCAAGTAATTGCATGGGATCCTCACCCCGTGATGGAATCCCTGTGATGTATGTGATGAGCTCCGCGTCTATTGAGACAAGATGTTCCAGCCACAGGTATCTGCCATGGGTGACTTCCATCAGGTGCTTGACGCAATTGTTTGCACATTGGCCCCTCCCAAAGTGTGGTATGTCCAATAAGCCTAGAATCCTATTTTTGGCTAGTCCCATTGCCCACTAGACTCATTGATTAATTGGTTCGCCAAAGGGTCCTATAACCACAGTTTGTAGATAGACTTGCTTGACAAACTCTGAGAACTTTTCTGTGTCCGTAATGTCATGGTATGAATACCTCAATTTCTCCATGTGGCCTAATATATATTTTTTTATTCTTACCCCTTCCGGAATGCACAGAAAGACAATGGTTGTGGTGGATTTCCCGAGCGGTGACCTTGGTACAACCTACTTTCCCTTTTGTTGTGGTGGTAGTCTTGAGGTTCCAACCTCCATTGTTCATTCTTCTGCATACTCCTCTGGTTGGTCGGTGACATATTCCATTGTTCCCTCCTGTGGCTATTTTGGCATGGTTGTCTGTGACCTTTCCAGCGTAGTCATTTCTGCCTAGTTTGGGGTTGTCCCATTAGCTCTCAGGGATTCTTCAGGGTTTTTGGGGTGCAATTGGTTTCCTGTGTCCTCATCCTATTGGCCATGTCCCTCTTCCGACACATCAATGTCCAATGATTCCCACTGGTGTTTTCTGGTTGTTTTCCTCCATAATGGGTGTGGGGCTTCCTGGTGTCATATCAAGTGATGGGATTTTGTCCACGTTGATGAATTTTGGAAGCTGAGGTGGTTGTTGTTCGCTTCCCTATGGCTGCGGTGGTGCTCTGGCATTGCTTCGAGGTTGTTTAGCAGTATGGCTCGATTCTCCTTATTTGGGTGGTGCCATGGTGGTAAGGATGTTTTTCTCCGAGCTTAGTGGCCTTTGCAACCTCTGCAACCTTAAATATCTACTTTGTATGCCCTATCGCTCTGTGCCTTTCCTGATTTCACAATAACCTTTCTGCTCCCGTGTGGTTTCTTTATATTGGAGTTGTGTGAATCTTGTTAGAGACGTTACCACGATTGTGTTTTAATTGAACCGTCAGTTCCCGTGTACTTGCCATTGATTTCCCTTGTCATTGCTAGTTGGTGCGATTAATGCGACGTCATGTTAGTCAATTTTGTTACTTAAGTTTGATAGTCGTCGTCTATTGGCGCTTCTTTTACTGTATCCATATTTCCCGTTGTTTCCTCTTTGTAGTGAACATTGGCCTTGTCTCCGTCAAGCTAGCATTGTTGAGTGTGCATGCTCATTCTCTTTTTGGCGCCCTATACCTCTGTTGTTATCTTTTGATACCTCTATTTTTTTTTTTAAGTGCTAAGGGGTCGACTGTCCCTATACATCTTCAGTTGGCTCCCATTGATCAAACCTCTGAGTTATGTGCCTCCTAAATCCTTCAAATATACAACTCCCCCATCTGTGATAGTTTCTACTTCGTAGGGTCCTAACCAATGCATTCTGAGTTTTCCTAGATGCTAAAGGGATTTACTGTCATACATCAAAATTAAGTCTCCTTCCTTGAAATTTTTCCTCTTCATATTTCTATCATGCCAAGATTTGTCCCTTGCTTTCTGGACTTCTTAGTGAAACCCTGCTAGAATCCTATCTTCATCCACAATCATTAGTTGATTCAGCCTATCATGTACTACGCCTTGTTCTGACATGTTTGTAATTACTACTACGTGTAGACTGGGTACCAAAAATTCCAATGGAACCATTGCTTCTTGTCCGTATACCAATCTGAATGAAATTTGTCCTATCAATTTATTGCATGTGGTATGTATTCCCACAATACTGCTGGTATATTTAGGTCCCAATCATTCCTATTAATGTTACAGATCTTCATCAGTGCATTTTCAAAGATCTTGTTAAAGGCTTCCACTGTTCCATTTTCTTGAGGATGATATGGTGTACTCTTTTGATGATGAACTTCAAATTCCTCAGTCATCGCCTTAATAGTATTGTTAATGAAGTGATTTCCTTGGTCACTCATCAAAATCCTGGGGNTCTTGTTAAAGGCTTCCACTGTTCCATTTTCTTGAGGATGATATGGTGTACTCTTTTGATGATGAACTTCAAATTCCTCAGTCATCGCCTTAATAGTATTGTTAATGAAGTGATTTCCTTGGTCACTCATCAAAATCCTGGGGCAACCAAATCTAGTGATCACTTGTTCGAACATCAAGTGTGATATTGTCTCTGCGCTACAATCTTTGACTGGTGTTTCTTCCGCTCATCTTGTCAGGTATTCCGTCACAGTGATAATGTACTTGGCTCCTAACCTTTTTGTTGGTGGGTTAATTGGTCCCACAAAATCTATTTCCCATTTTTCAAATACCTACAAAATTACTTGTGGTCACATGGGCATCTTGTCCCTTCTATTCGGTTTACCAACCCTTTGACATACATCTCATTTCTGGCAGTAATATTTTGAGTCTCTATGAACAGTCGACCACCATAGTCTTATGCACAATACCTTATGTGCGGTATATTTTCCTGCATAATGCCCTCCTGTTATTCCCTCATGGGATTCTACTAAAATCCTTGGTCTTTCATGTTCTAGCACACATCTTTTCAAGATGCTATATGCCCCCATTTTGTATAAGTGTCCTGCAATCAGCTAATAGTCTACAACTCAGACTACCAGGTTTTTCTTCTGCACGGTGTTATATTCCTATGGTGTAGTCCATGTAGTAAAGTACTGGATAATGTCTACGAAGTATTCGTCGGCGATCTGGACTGAAAATAAATTTGCATCCAGAAAGTTATCCTCTAGATTTATAGGATCCTCCCCATTTGTGATCCTTGACAGGTGGTCAGGTCTTGCCTTCAACTATCCTGGCTTGACAATGACTTCAAAATCAAATTCTTGAAACAAAAATAGCCATCTGCAAATTCTCACCCCCAACACTGGCTTGTTGACTAGATATTTGAGTGCTAAATGGTCTATGAACATCTTGAAATGTTTTCCCAGTAAATAATGTCTGAAATTCTGGAGCATGTAGACCATAGCTAGGCCTTCCCTCTCTGTAGTGTTGTAGTTCTGTTATGATTCTGACAGTTTTCTGCTAGCAAATGCTATAGGATGATCCAATTCTCCTGCTCCTGGCTACGCCAAAATATCTCCAAGTGCTATGGCCAATGCATCTACATGTACATGGAATGTCTTCTCCCAGTATGGGTATACTAGTATTGGTGCGGTTACCATATTTTCTTTCAATGTATCTAGACCATGTTGACAATCCTCATTCCACTGGAAATTTGTGTCTTTCCTTAGTAATTTCTCCATTAGCATAGTGATCTGCGCATACCCTTTTATAAATTTCCTGTAATATCATGTGTATCCCAATGTCGCTCTTAGTTGATGAACTGTTTTTGGTGGTGGCAGGTTAAAAATGACTACAATATTGGCAATATCTACTAGCAAACCTTGCTTTCATACTATATGGCCCAATAGTATCCCAAAAGGTGTTCCAAAAATGCACTTCTTGATGTTTAACAATATCTGGCACTGCCTGCATATTTCTAACATCAGTCGTAAAATGTCTACATGTTATTTCAACAAACTATAGACTGTCCAATCGTCTAGGTATACCTCTAGAAAGTGGTGGATAAATTCTTTAAACGCAAATATGACTACTCTGGAAAATATTGTTGGTGCATTCTTCAATCCAAACGACATGACTATGTACTGGTAGGATCCCCATTATGTCGCAAAAGTGGTCTTGTATCTGTCTTCTAGTGCTATCTTGATTTGATGGTATCCTAAGAATTCATCGATGAATGAATAAGCTTCATGTCCTCCTACGTTCTCCAACACCTCATCCATGAAAGGTGTAGGGAATGGGTCATGTAGGCACACATCATTCAACTTCCTCAAGTTGACACATATTCTTATCCCCTCTTGTTTTTTCTCTCGAACTACCATTGAGCTTATACATTCCAATTCTTCTACATGTTCTATGATTCTAGCCTCCAACATCCTATCGATCTCAACTTTGACTTTTTGCTTATATATTGGGTTTAGTCAGTATGGTCATTGTCTGATCGGTCTTGCCTCAACTCTGAGTGGTATCTTCATTTCACCTAGCTCTCCCTCTATGCCTTTTGGGATTCTCAACTGTCCCAATGTTGACTTTCTTCACCTTGATCGGTGTAACAATTTCTTCTGATTCTCTTTTGCCTTCAACTTTCGCAATCTGAATATCGCGCAAGTCATATTCATCTTGTACTTCTTCCTACACATGGTAGCATGACAATAGTTCTTTCACTGTCTATCTATTTTGTTGTTGTTCTTCTATTGTGAGTTTAACTTATGGTTCCTTAATGAATGTCACCCCCCTTATTTATTTAAGTGTTGCATCTATGTTGGGGTTCTCGTGCTCGAATGAGAAAATGAATGTAAAGTTCTGTTGTAGTATTGTCCAGCTCATAGTTCCTCTATGCACTTCCTGGTCAGTATACTATTTTGTTGGGATGCCCTATAATGTGTGTACAAAATGGTGCGGCCATTCCTCTGGGGGTTTCATTTTCCACAACGCTCTGCACTTCTCCAAGTGTCCCACTGGTGCCCCCTATCCATCATATTTTTTCCGCTGGTTGATTCTTTGTTATGCGCCAAACCTAATGCACAATAATCTCTTACATTGGTACTAGTCCTTGATTGTTTCTTTGTGTGCGCCCCACCATCTTGCAGGTGTGGCCTTGAATGCTATCTAGTTCTAAGAGTATCTAATTTTCTAACACTTCATCTTCGTATCGTGTAAATAATGTTTCTAGATCGTTCACCCCATGGAATCTAGGTGGTTCCCTTATCTCTGTACCTAATCATCTTACTGCACGGTCTATATCTTCTTGTGGAAACTTCATGTAACCTCTGTTGCCAATTATCTAAACCCGTATTTGATTCTGACGTACATGAGGTGATTCTCTGCCAACTGAGTATCCCATCTGCAGTTGGGTTTACGTAATCCTCATCTCGCGCAATTGTTCTGTACAACTGGATAATTTCCTCTAGGTCCAAGCAAGTAGAATCTATGAACCTTTCCCCTTCCGATGGGTCTAATGGCGCAATGAACTTGTATTCTCCTGACTTAGGTCATTTTCCACATCTTTAAGTTGATGATGGCCTGGTTATCAAACGCCCAATACAATACGAGCAATGTTGGATAAGGTGTTGTTCTGTCCACTATCTCTATTACTTTGAAGTCATCTTTAGTGCGCACTCCATCCATGTCTATTGTCACTCCTTTTAGTCTTCCAATTGGTAGAAATCTATTTTGATTTGCTAGTTTCACATGAACGGGTGAATATCCTAATGTGGGCTCTCCCATACATTGCCATGTCTTCTTGGTTAATACATTGACTTCGGATCCTAAATCCAGTATGATATCTCCATTGTTGAAATCTCCAATGTCGGCGTTAAGCCTGAACTCCCTACTTGTTCTCCCCCTTGTATGTAGGTGATTGATTGTTTTTTCTTCTAGATTTCCTTCTATCTCTATGCTACACATTTCTAGCATATTTTGTAATATTTTGACAAAGTATGGATCATTTAGTAATTTTACACATGATTGCAAAAATCCTTTGATCATACTTACTTGTCCCAGGGGTTGCATCTCTTTGGTTTGATCCAACGATGGAGGCATCTCATACTCGAGTGCTTCCTTACTGTGTTGTGTGGTTGAGGTCGGCGCAATGTATGGCTTCATAAATTCTTGTCTGGCTTTCTTAAATATATCCTTCTCGTTCTGTGCATCAAACCACTTCCTTGGTTCGACATTCTTCTTCACTCATTGGTGTTGTACTGGATCTTGTCTCTCTGCATTGTTTCCTGTTTTAGTTCTTCCATGTGTAACTATTTTGATGTTTCTTCCTTCATCCCTCGCTTCTACTGAAATCCACTGAACATTCTGATTGTTCTGATTCCTCTTTTTATGGATATTTCCTAGTAACGTAAGACATTCTTCTGTGTCATGATTCAATGAGCAACAATACATGCAAGTTGTTGGTGGAAGTGGACATTCTCTTGCATAGTATCCTAGTTGTTGACAATTGTGACATACCACTAGTCCTTGACCTCTTCCAAAGCCTCGTATTTCTCTTCCTCTAGCTTTGTAGCCAGCTCGATCCCCTCGTGGCACATTATACTGAGGCTCCTGGTTATACTGCGCAGTATTGTAGTGTGGTTGTGTGATATTGTACTGTGGTTGCGCTGTGTTATATGGTTGTTGTGCAGTATTATACTGTTGTTGCGTAGTGTTGTATGGGGCCGGTACTTGGTTAAAATGAGGTGTGTCTTTCCCAGTCATCAATTCTTCCTGCACCATGTATGTATTTTATGTCCTCTCTCTCATCAACTCCATGGTTCTACAATATTTATCATCATGGCCTACTAACTTTCAAAAGTTTCAATACGAGAGTTTTGGGATTTTATGGTACTTCTACATCATTGGGCAGTGATATGGATCATGGCCCTGTTTCGTACATATTTCTCACCATAGTCCTCTTGTTGGTAACGGATTTGATATTCCTGTTGCCATGTACTGTGCAAATGTTGGACATTTCTTCTTATGGTGTCCTTCTGTCCTACATGTGGTACACCAAACGACTTCTCTTTTGTCCTTACTTTTTTTCTGGTTTAGATGGAACGTTAAGTTCTTCAAATATTCCTTCAACTCCTTGATGGCCGAATCTATCTTCTGATATTGGTTTTATTCCAGTTGCAGGGCTTCCTGTAGATCCTCTACCTGCGTCTGAAACTTATTTTTTCACAATGGATATTTCAAGTGTGGTAATAGTGAGTTGACGAAAAGGTGCCTATGTTGCATATCTTTCATGACATATTTCATATTTCCTTTCAATAATTTGAATCTCTGGTCAATGTCCCATACAAATTATCCTGGTTTCTTGATCCTCTAAACAAGGTTTCTGGAACTCATTTATGAGAAGCTTCTTGATATCTCCAATCATTCTGGTTGTCCCTGAAGGATTGTTTGTGGCTAAACTCATATACCAATCTAGTGCATGATCTCTTAATGTGATAGCTAATTGTGCAAGTTTAGTGTCCTCGTCTGTGATATGTTTCGCTTCCTAAATATTTTCACAGATAAACAAGTGCTTCTCTGGGTCTTCCGATGCTTCTCCTTTGAATTCTGGTAACCTGATGGTGGGCTCATGTCCTTTCATCCTGAATGATGAACTGCTACCTCTGCACGGTGTAGATACTTGAATAATTCTTCCTGAACTGGCTCCCCCAGTTGTTGTTCCTTGTGTATATGTACTTCCTCTTGTCTTCCTTCTCCCAAATTTTGGTTGTCTAAATGGTGGTGTTCTTCTTAGTGTGTTAGTCACACATGGGTTTATGGGTTCCACACTGACATTAATATGGATAGGATTGTTTCCTTCTATTCCCTCTCTTGAACCTCTTGTCTTCCTCTCATATGCCACGCGTAAAATTTCCTCAATCTGCTCCACATCCTAGAGATCCTCTACCTCCTCTTCATCACTTTCCAAGCCTTCCCTCACGGCTATAACTCTCTTCTTGGTGTTCACCTTGTATTGGTAGGGTACTCCACTGCGTGTCCTTCCAGTTGTCGCCATGATCCTCTTGATCTAGTCATTGTCCATCATAATTGGGTCCAAGGCCTCCTCCTTCTTTCATTTATCCCCTTCTCTTTCCATTTCTCCTTTTCCTGTCAGTTCTTTCCCCCATCCCCCATGCACGTAGGGAAATTTAGTTGTATGACTCCATTGTCATTACACCCTTATTATATAGCAATATCTTAATGGAAGTATATAATGATCTGAGGTACCTGCCTCAAGGTCCCTTCAAGAAGTCTCGTCCAGTTGCGTTGTACGACTTTGTTTTATCCACTGCAAACTCTGTGATAAATCCGACAATAATGTTGTTTAACCAAAAGTCTACTGTGCGGGTGAATTTATAATCAACGCGTTGTAGCTGCGCGATTTCTTCGGGATTCATTCTAGCTATGTGATCTGATTCGTCGGATGGTTGTCTTTCAATATTTTGATCCACTCCTACAGTATGTGTGGGAAATCCCAGAAAAATACTTCACGTAAGTCAGTGAATACGTACTTGTCCAAATACTTGCGCAGTGTTAACTTGAGGTTTCTGTTATCTCCCTGTGCAAACTCTAGCTCTTTTGTCTTCAAAAAAATTTCTATCTCTGTCTTTGTGGGATTCCATGGTCTCAACATCCCCTTTTAGCTTCGCATTCTTAAACCTTATTATCGTCTGATCCGGTCTTCTTTTGACACGCCTTCCACAGATCTCAAATGCTCAATTTCATTTCCTTCCAATTAGCTGGCAACATAACCATTTGTTGGTTTTTCCTATTCCCTTTTATCCATTTACCATTATAGGTTGACCCCTGTTCATAACCAAGAATATTCCCAACAAAATCCCTTAAATACTATCGACCCCTCTAGTCACCCAGAAGGAAACGAAGTACACGGAGTGTGTTGCACAATCTCACTCGAGATAACTCTATGGGTGGTTGCAATACTTTAGGTGTTTGCAACCTGATATTGAGTGAGATCTATGCTTGTATGTCGCAACCCTTATTTAGTTCATTTAACATCCTGTTATAACATTTATTCTATGCATGCATGTAAAATACTCGATCTACTTAATCACTTCATTCATTCTACATTCATCAACTAATCAGACACAACACATTCATTCAATCCCACAACACAGTTTTACCATGGTTCACCCCCTCCTAGGCTACACCCACAAAGATCTGGCTCTCAGGATTTTATTATGGTTTAGAAAGATATCACACCACGCATGTTTACATTCTTGGATCTCACTCTCCTCAACGGGATCCTCGAACCCTACAAGGCTGACTAGATCACACCACGATCCTCATCCTACGATCTAATCCTCAGGATCAAGTTGCTCCCTCCTTCCTTCGCTCACCAACTTAATGATTCGTACATTTCTTACATTATTCTTCCTCTCTTTCCCCTGTTCTCTCTATTAGCCTCTATCCTATTACCCTCCCCCTCTATTATCCCTCCTCTCTATATATCCCTTCCTCTCTTAAGTACTACTTATTTATATTTTCAACTCACCAGCCATTACAATGTATTACAAAAACCCTAACCCTAGCGTCGTTAGGTCTTCCATGCATGCGCGTGTGCTGCTTTTCCTTCCAGCTGTCGCTTTCCTCTTGCATGTATTTCTTCCAAAAATAGACTTTCTTTCTAATTCGACCTGCTTCCAACAAGGACTATAGCCTACCAAACATACTTGAACATGCCACAAACCCCCTAAAAAGTAGACTTCCTAATACTATCTCAAAATATAAAAATGAAATAAACACATAAGTAATCATCCATACATGAAATGTACAACCCTAAATGTGGATATGGTGACCCATTTGTTCTTAGTTAGAAGGTATACTCCTCACTCTTTAACTATGCAAGAACCTTCCTTGAAGTAGTGATGTTGGAAGACCAAGATGCAGGGATGGGACGAAGCCTAAGACACTCTATATCAATGTTGATATCTCTTCCTGTTAGGGACTAGAGTCAACATCCTAGGGCCTTCTTGAAGACTCATTAAGATTTCCCTCTATGTTTTTATAGAGGAGGTACTCCTCTTTCTCACTCAAATATTCAATAAATTTGATAAAAACATATATTCATACATTTCGAATATGAGCACCTGTGAGTGGACTAGGTGGTAAAACAATTTATCAAATAATAAATGAATTAAAAAAGAAGATGATAACCTCATACGAAAGAATGACTACATCCATTCCATCACATCCATTCATTTAGGTAATGATAAAAAGGTATTTGAAGCAAGACTCATAGACATAAAATATATATGGTGGTGCAGAAATCAAAGAATGTTCAATGATTTCATTCATTGAAACTCATAATATGCATAGGAGAAACACACATGGTATCTCATGTTTTATAAAAATTCTTAAACCACAAATGTTATGAACCCCTGGAAATAACTCTTTGTGAGAGTAAAATAACATTACAAATTGAATGTTCAAATTCGAATAAAGTGTTTTCCTATCACCATACACAATGTTCCTAATACTTAAACGATAAAATTAAAGGTGTTTTTCCAAACGAATTAGGATTGGGGCTCCCTTGGACCATATAAAGTAGTAGAAGAAACCTGGAAGAAAAGGAGAAATGTAGTCATGTATCGACTTTACAAATGAGAAATACACTTAATAAACTTGGATGGTCAAATATTGGGATGAAGGGAGGGAAATGCTTCGAAAATAAAAACACTCATATAATGGCAGAGGAATGACAGATGGAAGGATGTATCTCTCTCTTGATAAGTTTCTATGATTATCAACGATGCTTTTGTTTTTGGGGTCTTTGTCTTTTATATTTGTGCAACAATATTTCTTGAAATAAACTTTTTTCAATAGTTATTATGGGTTGACTATATCCACCAATGAATTCTTGAGCCATTCATCAATATAATCCTTCATTGGCATGATAGTGACATCTTGTTTAACCCTTATCATGAAAAATTCATCTTCAATTTATGTAAATTTTGAGTGTATATTTTCTATTGATTCCAGGTGGTATTCATTATTATTTACAAAAGTAACCAGCCCTCATTGGATTTTGTCCTCTAAGAAATCAGTGAGTTCATCTAAGTCATTGGCCCATGTTTCTCTTATCATGCTCAACTCAATTTATAATTGTTCTTTAGTTATTATGCCTGAATCTTTTACCAATTGTGGGCCTTCAAGGTCCTTAACAAATTCTAGTGATTTTAAGAATGCATTGCTTCTTTTATCATTTACTCTTGCATAAGTGGCAATTGAATCTCTTAACATGTGTATCCTTGCCATCCATCCTGATTTTGGTTTTTTTATTCTTCGATTTGAAGATATATGTTATTGATTTCTATGATAGTCTCTTAGACTTGTCACCCTTGCAACGAAAGTACTCAAGGCATTTTTATAGTACACTCATCATGCTCTAGATCCTTTTGCAAATATTCTGTTAGGCCAATAATTATTTGAGATACATTTCTCAGACTTGTAGTGACTTCCCATGCTTGTGAAATAATAAAAGGTCGCTTATTAATATTCTTTGCAACATATAATTTGACTCCTTTAGAAATTTGGTATATTTTCTTAGCTTTACTAATGTTCTAGGTTTACTAGGGGGCATTTGATCAGGTGCAACAATGGCCAAAGGATCTACAAACAATGTCTTGGGACTTAATGCATTATCAAGATCAATTATTCTTCTTTTCAATTTAATGTTTTCCAACTCTTGTTCAGAGATGGAATGGGAAAGAACGTCTCCAGTAGTGAGATGTAATTTAAGGAGTCCCGAGGGTCTGATCCTTAGATGTCTACTTCTGAATTCCATGTTTGAGTCACTTTCTTATTTTTAGCATGGACTTTCTCTATTTGCAATTTTTCTCTTCTTTATTATATTTAGCATTGTGTAGTGTCAACGACTGCTCTTCAAAAATTGTTGGTTCTTCATGAGCTAATGTAACAACCCTAATTAATTCTTTAATAAATATTAGTTTAATAAGTATTAGTTTAATGAATTATTAAAATAAGATTTTTTTTGAAGACTTTATTATAATATGATTGTTATTGGTAGTTGAACCAATTTATGGGAGTGATAAGGTGGTTGAATGATTAATAAGGGGAAGGCGGTGGATAAGGGAAAAAGGAAGATAAGGGAAGGGGAGGACTCGAGAAGGGGAGGTCTTTTTGGTTAAGTAAGATTTTCAATTCATGTGAGGGGGAGAAAAAAATTGGAGAAGGGAAGGAGAGGGGAGGAAGCAGTTTGGGACTATGTTCCTGTTTTTCTTTCAGCTGACTTGAGGACCCTCACAGGGGGCACATGTTGCTGGGAATTTTGGGCTCGGGGACCAAAAAACCGTAAGGAATCCTGGGGCTAGGGAGACAGATAGGTTGTTCCTAGATGGCTGGGGGGTTAATTAGTTTGGGCAAGATTCATCAACTTTAGTCCAACTTTAGTTCAGCATCAGTTTGAGGTAAATACATTTCATTATCATTATTATTATGTTGTTGTTCATTATTGTTATGTTGTTCATTATTATTATGTTGAACATGTTGTTCCTTATTATGATGTTCTTTTTTTTTATTCTGTTGAACATTGTTATTATGTTGAACATTGTTATTATGTTGAACAATAAATAAAGAAGAAAATATGATGGAATTTCTATATTTAGATTTATGTTTTATGAGGTTCTATATGCATAGGCCTTACACATGGTATCATAGCCAAGTTTCAAAACTTGGACCAGGGCCTACCCAGCTACCCACATGTCTATAAGAATGAAGGTGTTTGTAAGAATGAAGGTTTAAGAATGTTGTTCCTAAACAACCCATAAATTTAAACAATATTTAAATAGTTGTATTGAAACCCTTTCCAACAATTGGGAAAAGTAGCCCTGAAACCCTCTAAAACTTTAAAACTCGTTGACCTGTATAAGTGAAATCCTTGAAAGGAGTTATGTAAATAGAAATGATTAGACATACATAAATACTCTGTATATGGAAAATATATAGGAGTGTGTATATAAATGTATATATAAATTTGGGGGCCAAGTTCCAGCTCCACCCAACCTGCAAGCCAAGCACAAAAAAAATATAAACAACAGATTTTAATACTAGTTATAAATAAATAGACACATATAGATATTGAAATATTCTGAACATTATAAAAACACACACACACACACACACACATGGATAAAATATTGGTCGAGGGACAATATCTATAGTACCAAGAGCTATCTCCCAAGTGCTTAATACAAAGTCACATGGAGATGATGGTGTTCCTCAATTCTGGTCAGACTTGGAAAAGTCTTGTGAATCTGATATTTGTGATTGAGTGGTGTCAGTGGTCTGTGCAAGATCATCCATTTCCATTGCATCCCCTGAGGTCACATGTCCTCTTGATGAAGAAGAATCATTTCCTTCTTCATGGAAGAGATCACATAGTTGATTGAGCTGCGCATGTGCTTCTTCTAAGAAAATAGAGGAACTTGTTCTTGTCCCAGTTGTCATAACACCGTAAACCAGGTTTGAGACTCACGGAGAGGCTGGCAATGGCCTAAGTAAGGATTTTACTATTAAAATTACAATAGTAACAAGGAATGCCCAGGACTTTGACTAAATTTTGGGTGTGTATGACTATAGACTCTTTTAAGGTAATTTTTTTTTCTTAGTTTGCAAGTGCCCTGAACTTTGTGGTTGCTATCCAAACAAAAACAAAATGATTCAACACCGGTCTGTACATATTTTGACCATTGTAATAAAAGTACTTATTCACTTAAAACAACTTAGTTTGTCCACCTTGTGTTAATCCCTTTGATGAAAAAAATAATAATAAACAAAGAAAACATTTTCACCTGCTTCCCAACAGAGGCAACCGAGCTTTGGGCTTTTGAACTCTTACTCTCCAATCTCTGTTGTAGTTGTTAAACTTCCATATGCATGCATTTTTCTTTTGATTTTGCAGCTTGTCTATTGGAAGCTTCATGTGCAAGGGAAGCTTCCTGTGCAAGGGAAGCTTCCTGGGCTACCTTACGTCTTCGAACCTCTTGCAGTTGAGAGGTCATGGAATCCACTTCAGATGCTATTAATCGAAGGCTCTATTTATTTTCTTTGAACTCCTTTACAACTAGCTCGAACCCGCGACCTCCTTGTTATCGCCTTCCATTCCATTGAGATTAGGGATCTTCTTGGTGACTTGTGTGTTGAGCTTTGGCATTGACTAGTGCGCTGAGATATGGAAGGAGAGTCGCCATGCCAAGGTGAGGAAAGAACCCACGGGTCACACACAAGACCAACACCAAGCACCGAGCCTTTCCATTCCAAGTATCCACCATTACCCAAGTATTCATCATGACCATGGAATGCCAAGGGAAGAGCCCGCGATGGAGGATTAAGTGCGCCGCGCACATGCTCAAACACCAAAGCCCAAGACCAAGAGCCAAGCCACCGTGGAGGAGCCACGAGAAATCCCATATGGTCAATAATATGCATAGGTTGACCTCAAGCTCCATATATGTCAGCACTGTGTGTGTGTGTTAAGCTCCCAAGTATAAGCGCCAAGCCACGACTAAGAGAGGAACCCGCAAAAGGAAGAGAGGAGTTCGTAAGGGGATTTTTCCCTATATTGCTTGGATAATGATACAAAATCTCTGAATTAACACCTTGATATCTCACAGGGGTGATTTTCTTGCACTACCCTTCACACAAACCACGAGAGCCCACGAGAAATCCCACGAGGGAGTAAGAGATATCTATGCGTAGTCAGTGCACAAAACCCAACACACGAATCCCTCTCCCACCACAAGAATTGATAGCACATTCTAGGCACCAGGAGGAGCCCATAAGCTAAGCACATATATGCTCAATGCATCTATAGGCAAGCACTATGCACTAATTCATAGGCCACGGGTGGAGAGACCACAAGGGGTTGTTGTTCCTCCAACACCCAGCCAAGACATAAAAACCCTATTATCATACTCAAGTGCAATTTGTAGTTCCTCTGAAACACCAACTACAACCCAAACTCGAACAAAAAAATAGATTAAGAAAAAAAAATGATGAACTGAAAACTAGAGGAACCCTCAGCCGCAACCGCAGAGGAAGAGGCTTGGGAGGGAATGTCGTGTGATGTGCGAGTGAGAACGGGGGTAGGGTTTTGGGGAAAAGAGAGACAGGGGGGGGTGGGCACGTGGGCCTCATACGAGGTCCCGCGATGCCCAACCTGGAGCGATTATGTTAAATGTGTGTATAATCTTTAATTATGTTAATTAATTTAAAGTTTGTATTTTTTTTAAAATAGGAGTAATATTAGTATAATTTTTTTTATATAGCATAAAATAAAGAAATAATGATTGTTTTATATGGCACAATTTTTTTATTTTAATAATTTTTTTAAATAATATAAGTATTAATTGTTTAATTATACCATTAAAAATATATATATTTTTATTAGTTTTAAATAATTAAATAATTAAATATATTAAAAAAAAAGGAGGGCTCTACAACTTGGAAGGGTTAGACACTAAATAAGAAAGCCAGTTAGAGTAAGGGGCGAAGATACTGCAGTGATAGCGCAACTAGCAAGGTAAGAAAGATAGAAGGGTACCTACCAAGAGACCAAGCTTAGATGCTTTCTACCTGACCTTTAGCCACCTACCCGAAAGAGAGTAACGTTTGTTTACAGACAAGTAAAAAAAACAACTTACGCCTAACCCTATGTTTACAAGTATAAGTTGGGCGAATATGAACTGCCTTAGACTCTTCTCTGACGAGCATTTGGTTTGATGCAGGTTCAATTATACATGATGGTTAGGACTCGGGGAAATCGAGGTTGAGGGGCATCGTCGCAAGGACCGTCAACGCCACCTCTACCATCGCCTGAATTAACTCTCATTTTGCGCTCTTTGGAGGCTATTAATGAGACTTTAAAGGGGCGTCAACCAACAGATGTCGAAGTAGAACCCCCACAATTTGGAGTGGGTAACCCCGAAGCATCGAGGGATTCAGAGGGAGGGCCTCCACTTGGGGACATCACTAGAGAACTACAGAAGATCAAACTCCCAGAGTTTGTCGGGGGTCGCGCTAGTGAA
>SNQJ01S0000771.1:114000-181423 GCA_010110895.2 Picea sitchensis | reverse complement strand
TTCGTTGTAGTACCTTTTGGTTTGACCAATGTGACAACAGTATTCATTAGCCTCATGAATGGTGTATTCCGGAAGTAATTAGACTGCTTTGTACAAGTCTTTCTAGATGATATCCTCATTTATTCCAAGAACGAAAGAGAACATGAGGAACACTTGCGAGTGGTGTTGTCTTGCCTTAGAGAGAACAAATTGTATGGAAATTTGTTGAAGTGCTCCTTCTTCCAGAAATAAATTCACTATTTAGGTCATATCATTTCTAGTGAAGGAATCTCTGTGGACCTAGAAAAGGTAAAGGCCATTATGGAATGGCCAGTGCCGAAAAATGCTCATGAGGTAAGAAGCTTCATGGGGCTAGCAGGTTATTATCGGATATTTTTGGAAGGGTTCTCTAAAATAGAAAAACCCATCACCACTTTGCAGCACAAGGGGGTAAGGTATGAATGGACTGAAGAATGTGATAATGCATTCATCGAGATTAAGAGGTTACTAACTAGTGCACCAATTATACGAGTGTTGGATATGGAAAAGGAATTCACACTTACACACTTACGATCTCACTGATGTGGCACGCATATTTGTAAGTGAGGTCATCCATTTGCACGTGATACCCAAGAAGATCATTTCAGATAGGGACTCCAGATTCACTTCTACGTTTTGGACAAGTTTGCATTCAACGTTGGGGATGCAGTTGACCTTAAGAACATATTATCATCCTGAAACAGATAGGAAAACTGAGAGAGTAAATCAAGTTATGGAAGACATGCTTAGTATGTATGTTATGGATAATCAAACCCATTGGGAGAAGTACCTACCTTTGATAGAGTTCGCCTAAAATAACAGTTTTCATAGCTCCATCGAAATTCCACCCTACGAAGATCTGTATGGAAGGCCATGCAAAACACCGTTGAGTTGGGAAAGATTAGAAGACCGAGTGACAGTTCGGCCAGAATTGATTCAAGATATGGAGGAACAAGTGATACAGATTAGGTAGAGACTAAAGGAAGCACATGCTACACAAAAAAGTTATGCTGATGCACATAGGACTGACCAAAGTTATAAAGTGGGAGATAAAGTTTTCATTCATATCAGGCCTACTAAGAGTACCATTCGGTTTGGGAAGGGGACAAAGTTATCACCTTGATTTATAGGACTGTTCAAAATCCAAGAGAAAATTGGACCTGTTGCCTATCGTCTCGTAGTGCCACCCCACTTGCATAAAACTCATAATGGTTTTCATGTATCTGTTCTACGTCATTATGTTTCTGACAAATCACATAAACTGAATTGGAAGGAATTGCAGGTATCAGACGCAAGAACCCTCACGGTAGAACCGTTACGCATATTGGACTGTAGAGTCCGACAACTTAGGAACCGTATGGTAGACCAAGTTAAGGTCCAGTGGGACAAGTATAGTTCAGGATCTGCTACTTGGGAGGATGCTGAGACATTACGATGAGATTATCCCTCACTTTTTTGACCACCTCGAGAATTTGTTTCTCGAATGTTGGGTGTATGTAACACCACCTTTTGACTTAGAAAACTAGGATTAATTGAGGCCTAATCACCTTTATTTTCTATTCACTATGAAACTTTTAATGATACACTTGAACTTTTAAGACGTATGAACCTACATGAATGTTTAAACATTATTTGAATGATGATGGATATGATGTGATCTATTATGTGAATGTAAGTTCTATGAATGTTTAAACGTTATTTGAATGATGATGGATATGATGCGATCTATCATGTGAATGTAAATTCTATGAATGTTTAATGTTATTTGAATGATGATGGATATGATGCAATCTATTATGTGAATGGAAATTCTATGAACGGTTAACCTTGATTGAATTATGGGGATATTATGTGATCTATTTGTAACTTAAAATTTTTGACATTTAAAGTTGTTGGTACGAGGATACCAAATTGATATTATGGTCAAATGCATTTACATGATGATAATGCATAGATATGTATGAGTTTGTGTTATAGACTAATCTGCAGGTCGATGGGCTATGAAATAACCAAAGGATAATGGTAATAAAAGTGGATGTCATGACCACTGATTGAGAAACAATATGGTACGAATCCTTGTATGTGAAATTATGTTGGTTTGAATGCATTGCTATGATATGTGGACCAGTGCAGGTTTTTCAGGTGGTGAGACTACCTAAAATTGAATATATGATGAAAAAATTCCCATGATATATTCCATGGTAAGGTGTGGACCCTAGTCCTATTAGGAGGGGTGGAGGCATTTCCCACCTTGTATCCTCTAAAACCTGGAGTCATGGGAGGACAGATTTAGATCACGCTCTCCTAGACGTGTGATGATGACTGTCAGTTTCCTATTGGGGAAGCTTGGTCAAGATAGTGACACTTTTTCTTACGAGTTCTATTTGGAATTAGGTCAATATAGTTGACACTCCAAGATAGTCCAGAAGAGGAAGGATAGGGATGGAAGATGGATGTAAGTTAGGGAGGAAGGATGAATAGAAATAGTTGAGAGGTTATGGGGATTTGCCTTTAAGTGGAATTTATTGTTTTCCTTTCTGAAAAGAAAATATGTATATATTTATATTCATAATTACTTAACTGAACTACAATTGTCTAAATGAACGTTATTGAGATAGATTATTGTAATTAAGGGATTTTGTGAACATTTAATTCGTTTATTATCTTTTATAAAATGAATAGTCTTGTTGATTGGATTGGATGCATGCAAGAATTACTATAGGTGTGATAATTATTGTCATTAGTACATGTGCGAGACTTGTATGTGCTAGTTACACATGCATTTCTTGCACATGTACACTACTATGTATGTTTTTTCTTTTTCTTACTTACTGATAATGTTGTTTATTGGATATGAATGTGGGAACCTTGTGTCATTTCCCTTGTATTATAAATTACTCTAACTTCGGGATGAAGTTTCTTGAAGGGTGGGTGTATATAACAACCCTAATTAATTATTTAATAAATATTAGATTAATAAATATTAGTTTAATAAATATTAGTTTAATAAGTATTAGTTTAATAAATATTGGTTTAATGAATTATTAAAATAAGATTTTTTTTTAAGATTTTATTATAATATGATTGTTATTAGTAGTTGAACCAATTTATTTAAGGGATAAGGTGGTTGAGTGATTAATAAGGGGAAGGCAGTGGATAAGGGAAAAAGGAATATAAGGGAAGGGGAGGACTCAAGAAGGGGAGGTCTTTTTGGTTAAGTAAGATTTTCAATTCATGTGAAGGGGAGAAAAAATCGGAGAAGGGAAGGAGAAGGGAGGAAGTAGTTTAGGACTATGTATATGTTCTGTATCTATTTTGCTTACAACTGAATTGAGGACTCTCACAGGGGGAACATGTTGTTGGGAATTTTGGGCTCAAGGGCTAGGAATCTGTAAGGAATCCTGGGGCTAGGGAGTCAGATAGGTTGTTCCTGGCTGGCTGGGAGGTTAATCAGTTTGGGCATGAGTCATCAACTTCAGTCCAGCTTCAGTTCAACATCAGTTTGAGGTAAATACATTTCATTATCATTATTATTATGCTGTTGTTCATTATTGTTATGTTGTTCATTATTATTATGCTGAACATGTTGTTCCTTATTATGCTGTTTTTTTTTTTTTTATTCTATTGAACATTGTTATTATGCTGAACAATAAATAAACAAGAAAATATGATAGAATTTCTATATTTAGATTTATGTTTTATGTGGATCTGTATGCACAGGCCTTACAACCAAATCATATGCAATTTGTTGACTTTTAGCGATTCTAAGTACTACCTAGTACTGCATCAAGGCATTGCCAATTTACATATCAACTACATTCCTCAGGTTTCCTATATTTGGTGAGTCATTTTTGCTTGGGTTCTCTTTCTCTTCTGCTAAGATATGACATGTGATTTTTCAATATCAACCAGAGGAGGGTCTTATCCATCATCTCTTCCAACACGTCCTTCATTATTCTCTCCTCCGCACACATTTTATTCGTGTTTCCTTTGTATAGAGGAGGAAATCGTACGTGAATGGGGAACAAAAGAACATTACACATTGGTAATATCTTTTTCATCTTTTTCTTGTTCTATTTTTTCTTTGAGTGTTTTTGCTAACTTTTGTGACCAAATAATCATTACATATATGCTTTTCCTTCTTGTTTGGGGTATTTGGGTTGCTATTGTAATACCCCTAGGCCGAACCCCGACTGTACATATAAATGTAAGTGAACATATAGGTTGGTGAGCCATCATATTATAGGACAAAAGGCTTATGTGATTATTAGGCCGAAGAGACTAGATGCTAAATGCCAGTGACCATATTATTGTAAAATGTAAACACTCATATTATTAATGAAAACACACCACTGCTGCAAAACAACCATGTAAAAGAGTATGGGGGGATAAACTCCACCAGAAAGGAAAAGGGGGGATAAGAGTTTAGGAAGGGGCTTAATCCCAATGGAATATTATATTAGTATTCCTTAAAGATAAAGTAATGGATATGAATATATCCTAAGTTATAAAGTAGGGACAAGTGAGTCCCTTGGGTGACAAGTGTCTTAAACGACACACACATATATATATTTGTGGATAGTACGAATGGGGGGATTATTCCTTCATGGATGAAGCTGTGAATCACACCTTATAGTACTGGACTGCAAGGGGAATCTGTATTTGTACTAGTTAGCTCAAGAGTTTAATTGATGAAGCGGGTTGTTAGGACCATAGGACTGAAGAAGCAGGTTATTATGCCTATGAGAATTCTCTCCAAGTGAGATAACTATTGGGAATTGATTTCCGAAGATGCCAAATTGCAGCTATAGGAATATGAGACTTCATGTTTGACCTACTTCTGAAGCCTCAGAAGGGAAGTGGAGAAGCCGAAGGACTGTTGAGTAGAGAAGGGGCACACTTCCTGGGTGGGACAAACATGTGGGGAATGAGAGATTTTAGGCTGCTAGTTTGATTTATCACTTGTATCTGAGTTTGAAAGATGTTAAAGAGACCTTATCGTGGTTAGAAACCCTTTACCTAGGTGGAATTTATACCCATCTTAGATGTGACCCACTACTGAGAGTTATGAGCAATGCGGTCTAACGTTGGGAGGAATGTGGAAGGTCTACATGCAATTGGTGTTTATTTCTTGGGATAAGTGTCATTCTTGTGCTTATTTCAATCATTGTGTGTGCAGTTATGATTTTATGTCATGGAATCTTTGTTGTTAAATTATATATATGAATTGTTATTGTTGCATGCATGTTGTTATTATTTTCACGTAAGTATGTTCATATGCATAATTTATTATTTAATTTAATGGTATTAGAATTCTTAATTTTGTGTGGCATGAACCAATGCGGGGTTGGGAACGTTAAAAGAGCATTTTTGTTGAGTCCTTGATAATGGGGATGTTACAAATTGGTATTAGAGAGGATAAGAGAGAATTTTTTTGTGTGACATGACAAGCTTTAGTGGTTGGGTACATTACAAATTGGTATTAGAGATGATAAGAGATATTTTTTCATGACGTGACTAGCTTTGGTGGCTAGGTACATTAAAAATTGGTATTAGAGATGATAAGAGATATTTTTTGTGTGACGTGACCAAATTTGGTGGTTGGGTACGTTACAAATTGGTATCTGAGCTGATAAGAGAGATTTTTTTCATGACGTGACTAACTTTGGTGGCTGGGTATGTTACAACTATATCCAGTTCCTTCAACAATCCTCATGAAAAGGTTGTTGTATCTCATAGATTCCAACTATTTAGAGAATAATCCTTTAGTTGCAAAACCTCTCAAGAGTTCTCCTTCATTTAAATTAAATGGGGTAATAATTTCAGACATTTCCCTTAAATGGGTGGAATTCTTCACTATCGTGTTGGAAAAATGAAAGGGTAATGAAATACATTTTTTCTTTCTTTTTTTGACAAATAATATGGACCACACCTTGTATTGTTTACAAACCTCTGGAACCATATACCTATCACAAACAATTAATACAGGAAGAAAAAAAGGGGTTTATTCACAACCATACAATCTAATGTAAGTATGGTTCTCTTCATAAAAGCAAACTCCCTTTCGTTTGATAAAATCTTCCCCTTCTTGAGTTATCATTCTAGGTTCATCTCTAGTAAACATATGTCTAAATTATATTGAATAAGGAAGAAATGGAAAGGCTCCTTGTGTTTCCAAAGAATAGGGTACCATAATTGAACTAGTTCATTATCAACATCTAAATTTTCTCTTAGGGGAAACCCCTCAAATACATTGCAATAGGTGACTTCCAGGACTAGATATGCAATCATGAAAAATATATGACTTTTAAAGTAGTTGACCAGATGAAAGGAAATCTCATTTGAGATGACCTTAGACTAGTCGAAAATGACTTACTTTCTAAAAGAAAAATGTAATATATACAATACTCACTTGGGAACGTGAGAAGTAGATTCCCTTCCCATTAAGCATGCGAATCACCATGAAAAAGCACGGTATGGCTCCACCAACATAGATATGTTGATGTCTAAGAGGTTGGACAAAATTCCTACGGATCGAACCATACAATCCTTTAAAAAAAATTCTCCACCACCTTGAGAATCCATGAAAGAGTCAACTTCTGGAAGCTTAATACTTTTATTGGAAGCAGGAAGTCAAAGCATTCTTTTAAATATTTTTGGAGTTATAAAACAAGGTTCTTTCCCTCGAGAGATACTCAAATTTCTCTAATTTTTAGGTTGAATCAACGAGCACACCAGGAAAGTAGCTCCCTTAAGTAAAAAAAATTAGGCATACAAACAACATTTTCCAAGCCTGTGGTCCATATTTTGTTATTTTTCTTATGTTCAAGAGTTAATTTCTGATGCCACTAATACACCATGGACCAATGGAAGTCTTTGTCTTGGTGGGAAAGAGAGTTAGTAGTATCTCCAAAAAATGGGTATTTTCTTCTTCTAGTTGTCATATTCCTTATTCTTCTAATGTACTTTGATATACGTGATACAATCACTTATGAAACACATAGTGCAAGCATGTTTAAACACTAAGTGCATGAATTGAATTTATTGAAACATCTTTTCCATAGGTGAAAATTCATTTAGAAATATGATCAACAACAAATGGAAGTTATTTTGAAAAGAAAGAGCTTTATGAGAAAGTGATATAATTAATTCATGTTATCCTCATATCACACTCTTTGACTTGCAAATTGGAGCTCATTAATGTGCAATAAGTGACCCTTTAATAACATGCAAAGTGCATGATGTTTGTAAATGTTTTACTAAGTATACATACAGAGATATCAATCCTTATAACATCATTTGTGCGGAACTTATACATACAGAGATATCAATCCTTATAACATCATTTGTGCGGAACTTCAAAAGTGTGGAAGTGCGAAGGTGTGGAAGGGATGTTTGTGTAGAGAGGAGAGCGATGGTGGGTCTTCTGCAAAAAGGGAAGGTTGAAATTAAACTAACTGTTGGGTTGTGGAGGAAATGAATTGTGTGGGAGAATGTTCTTTGTGGAGTGTGGGGAATTTTTTATAGAAAGGGGAATATCTGCATAGGATAAGGAATCTTGCACAAGTCAATAAAATAGTTGTGTTGTGAAATGTATTCCCATGTATAAACAAAGGAAAAATGGATGGAAAAAGGAATCTATGTATGTCATAAAATAAATAAAATAAGGGGACACATGAAAATGGGTCAACATATTAGCTCCAATTTCGGGACACTGACCCCCTATGGGTTGCTAAGAACCCAAAAGAGCTTAATCCATTGGGAAAATGGAGTCAAGGGAAAATTTATACATGGTGGAATTTACAAGAGGACTATACAAAGACATGATAGTTGAATATATACATTTTTTCATAACCATATATAAGACCAAGAGAAGAAATGTTTTAGATGTTTTCCATTGACATGAAATTTCAAAACTTGACTATCCAATGCTTCTAACATGTACAAGTTGAAACCACAATTTTTTTCGATTTGGTAAGGTCAAATCCATAGGGAATCAAACTTAGAGTGTAATGAAGGTTTTTTGCTGGCCTTATTCCATAATAAGACAAACTGATCTTTGCAAAATTATTTTTTTGTGGAACTTTGATCAAAATATTTCTTCACTACTTCTTGCCTCTTTTGAATATTTATTAATGCATGTTCTCTTTTTCCCTATAGCTACATTAATTGATGAAATCAAGATTGCATTGGTGTAATTCCTTCCTCATCTTCAATCTCGATAGCAATAGCTAATGTATTTACTTCAATATGTACTAGAAATCAATTATATTTTCCATAGACTATGGATAATGGAGAATATCCAGTTCTAGTTTTTGGTGTTATTCTACCAGCCCATAATGCATTCAAGAGTTTCATATGCTAGTCCTTTTGGTTTGTATAAACTATCTTCTTGATAATATGCACCATAGTTTTGTTGGTATATTCAACCAATCCATTTTCTTGAGGATATTAATTTGATGATTATCCCATTACTATGCCATATTTACCACAAAAGGAAGTAAACTTTGAATTGATGAATATTGAACCATTGTCTTTGATAAAATTCCCTAGTACACCAATTCTTGATAGAATAATCTCTTGTAAAAACTAAATAAGATGCTTAGTATTAAATTCTTTCAAATCTATTGATTCAAACCATTTTTTGAAATAATCGGTTGTTGTTACTATGCAAGAATTGTCTTTGTTGGATTTAGGATTTATGGGACCAACAACGTCTAGGCCCCATTGAGTGAAAGGAATTTCCACTGTGATTTTTTTAGGGGCATGACAACCCTCTTTTATTTACTTGAGAACTTTTGGCATGACAAGCATTTTATTACAAATGTATGTACATCTTTGAATAACGTTGGCCAATAAAAACCAACTCGAATGATTCTATAAGATGTTATCATTGGAGCAAAATGACCACCACAAACACCTTCATTTATTTCCTTTATAAATTCAATAGACTTGGGGAGTTTCAAACATATTAATAGAATACCATCAAGATTTCTTTGAAATAATATCCTAGAAATAAATGCATAAGATTGTTTTTCATTTTCAATGATCTCCTCTCTTTTGTTATCATACCATTTGGAAATTTTGCCGACTTCAAATAAAAGACAATATTTTTGTACCATTGAGATCTTTCTATTACCTCATCTTCCGTAGAAATGGTTTTTTCAATGTTTACTACTTCAATACCTCCAATTAGATTGCATAATCCTTGTCCTTTAACATCTTTTAATGGTTTTATCCCTATATCATATTTTTGTAATTTGGCCAACCAATTGGCACATATTCCTTCTCTAAGTTGTTGAGACAACATCCTCTTGATAGGATGATACGACACATAGGTGGTCACATGAGATGTCATGATGTAATTTCTGAAGCACGAGACTACCTTGACTAGGAAAAATGCTTGTTTCTACATGGGATAATACTTCAATTCATAATATTTAAAGTACTTATTCATAAAGGAAATATGGTGTTCTTCCTTTAGATTCTTCTTTTGAGTTAGTATTTCAAAAATAGTTTCTTCTAAGGAAAAAGGGTAGATGATGAAATCTTTCTCAAAATAAGGACTAATGAATACTAGATTTGTGGATATTGTCAACTTTATGTTCAAGAAATATTTATTAGATTCTTCATACCATTCAAAAAATCGATCCTTTTTTACCAACTTATTAATTGGTTGGAAAATGGAAGCATAATCAAGAACAAATCTTCTGAAAAAGTTTATTTTCCCAAAGAATAATTGAACTACTTTATGGTTGGTTGGAGGCTTCAATTCTACAATGGATTTAATCATTTATGGGTCTATATAAATTCCATCTTTGCTTACAACGTGTCCCGACAATTTTCCTTTTGATACTGCAAACAAACATTTCTTTGGATCAAGAGATATGTCATATAGTATACATCATTCAAAAACTTGTTTGAGATGTAAGAAATTTTGTTCCCTCAATTTTTAATAGATTATTAAATCATCTTGATAATATTCCATGTTCTTGCCTATCATCTCCTTGAATGCATGATCCATTTCTCTTTGAAATGTTTCTCCAACATTCATCAACCAAAATGACCTTCAGATGTAAGCATATGCTCCCCATGATGTAAAATTTGTCTTATGTCTATCGTCATCTACAACCCGTGCTTGAATGTACCAGAAAATCCATACAACATGGACATTAATGTTGAACCAATGGCTTGTTGTAACAACATTTCCATGTTTGGTAGAGGATAATTATCTTTAAGAGAATATTTGTTGATATCTCAAAAATTGAAACATAATCGAATTTCTCCATTCCTTTTTCTTACTACCACTGGATTCGAGATCCACTTAGAATGTCTAACCGGAAAAATTACTCCTTCCTTTTCCATCTTTTCAAGATCCAATTTAAATAAAGGCTTTAGTTTAAGACTGATTATCCTTGGCTTCTGTCTAACTAGTTTTGTTCCTTCCTTTAGAGGTATGGCATGTTGGATGATACTCTTATCATATTATTTGAGATCATCATATGTACAAGAAAAAATACCATAAAATTGTTTCAAGAATTGGACATATTTGTTAATCTCATCCTTGGTACATGTACTGCCCAAGTTAAAAACAATTAGGTTCTTTTAGGCTCCAATATTTACTTTTTTAGTTTCCTGAACCATTCTAAGTGATAACTCTTCTCTTGGCTTGTGTTTCATGATTTAATCATCTCGAGTACACAATGAATCTAAGAGAAAATGATCCTTTAAATCACTTGCATGATTAATATATTTGGAATTTTTATTTTCTATAGGTTCTTCTTCATCAACATTTTTTCTCACAAGAAATTCAAAAACATGCTCTTCATTTTTTTTTAAATTCCAAAACTCTTGGTTATCTGGGACAAATGACCAAAAAAATCACCTTGACCTGGAAATAGTTGTTTGATGTTTCTGGATTAAAAAGTTAAGTTGGTACTGCCAATGAATTATCCCTTTTTATTTTTTTCTCTTCTAATGAAGTATATGTTAAAAGATTTGAATGTTTGGATGAGGTCCCAAACTATTTCAGCGTAAGCCTTCAATTTTTCCTTCTTGGTATTGTATATTTTCCTGACGTGATTGCTGAAGTGTTTTGAGTCTCCCATGACTACGAGATCAATAATTTCCATTTTATGAGAAAGAGTTAATCCTTGGATCAAAGCTTCATATTATTCCTCATTATTTGCATACTCAAATTGTAATCAAAATGCACGAGGATGCAATCCCCCCTAAATGTTTTTAAAAATCACACCTACTCCACATCCAAATTTTGAGGAAGCTCCATCAAATAACATTTTCCAAAATCCTTGGAATGAAGCTTGATCATCATACTCAATATTGATATCATCCTCACACAAAATGGTATAATTTCCATGACCAACATCGATGTAATCTACCACTATTTTTTTTTTATATATATTTTTGAATAAAAGAGGATTTCTATTTTCATGAGGTACCTTGGTGAGCCCTCCATATTTATTTGGTAACATCATACATCTCCCATCATTCATTATGTATCCTTTGAATGGAAAACACTACTCTCTTCCTAGTACAACACCATATGTTTTTGGTAATTTTACGACAATTTTAGTAAAAACTGTAATAATAATGACCATGTAATAAAGATCATGTGGTGTAATAATAAAGATCATTTTTCTAGTAATTTTACAACATCATATCAAGAATGTAATAAAAATCCGTGAAGACTGAGGAGACATATCCTAGTACATGTGGTCCAAATTTTATATTATGGTTCACTATACTTTTGGATATATAGTCCATGGAAGAAAAGACTTGTGACTAATCTTAAAATTGGTTTTAGAAGGTTCATCTTGACATTTTCACTATAAATTTTTTTTCTGTGAAGTTTCTAAATCTGAAGTATTCATAATCTTAAGGAGACATATCAAATTAAATGGGATTTTCTTTTATAGATTTTGAATCATTATAATTTGTGAGATATATCTCGTGGAAGTTGGGGTTGTTTACTAATCCTGAAATTAGTCTCAAACAAGACATTTTGGCATTTTTTCTATAACTGTTTAACAATAAAGGTTCAAACTATGAAATTTTTAGGAGTTTAAGAAGTCATATCATAGTACTACAAGTCAAAATTGCATACTCAGAAGGGTTCAAAGATTAGAGATATATCTTTCAATGGTCAACCATCCATACATACTCCAAATTAAGGGTTGAAAGGAACATAACTTACAATTGGCATAACATTTGATTGGAAGATCTGTTTTTGATGATTCAAAATTTGTGATAAAGAGAAAAAAGAAGAGAACTATCATTTTCTCACATGGTTCCAATTGTTATTCCAAAATTTATTTCACCAACTAAACCCTCAGAGAACTCAACAATGACTCAATAAGAAAAAGATGAAATTTTTTACCAAATTGGAAAGATGGAAAATAAGATGGATGAGGTGGAAAATAAGATGGATGAAAATAGGAAAGAAATGGAAAAGAAGATGGATGAAAATAGAAAATATATGGAAAATAATATTTTGGAATTGGGAAATTCCATATCTTCCATGATCTTGCATGTTCTAGATGAGAGACTCCCTAAAGAATATATGGAGATCTGAGAAAATCATGAAAAAAAGGAGAACAATGTTGTTGAGACTCAATCACATATGGGGAGTATTTTATCACAATTGGGGAGAAAAAATATTGAATTTTAGAATCATTCATTATTTCAAGGTCGACATCATCAAGGTTTCAATGTGACAATAAGGAACTACTTCATTCCAATGATAGATATGAGGAAGTTTGTTGGTAAAGATCCCATAACATGGATATTCTAGATGGAGCAATTCTTTGATATACACCAAGCACCAAGATTACAAAAGGTACATATTGCATCCCTTTATTTAGAAAACGATCAATTTGTGTGGTATCAATAAATTTGTGAAAGAAAACAGAATTTTGTTATCTCTTGGTCCATTTTTATGGATGAATTGATATCACATTATGGAGATATTCAAAGCAATACATTCTTTAGTAAATTGATGAATCTTTGGAAAGAAAAAGGTCCAATTATAGAGCACATTCAACAATTTCAAAAGCTCAGTCTTAGGGTAAATAACTTTCCCGAGAATAATTTTTTAGATCTCTTTATGGGCACTTTAAAGGAAAAAATTCAACATGAGGTGCGTCTCTTTGAACCTAAATCCGTAGAGAAATATTTTGATATGGAAATAAAAGTGGAAAAAAACATATGGCTACTAGAAGGGTGACCATTGATAACTATAGAGATCACCATTATCCCTCTCCTAAAATTACAAGGTTGACACCTCAACAAATGGATGAAAGAAGAGAAAAGGGACTACATTTCAATTGTGACAACAAGTACAGTAAAAGGAATAAATGTAGTGAGAAGAAATTATTATACATTGAATGTGAAGAGGAAGAAGATAAATAATTGGAACCATCACAAGAGATAGATATAGAAGAGACTACTCCAATGATATCTTTTCATGCATTGGGTGGCATCAATACTCCACAAACCCTCAAGATACAAGGATACATCAAAAGGAAAAATGTAACAATATTGATTGATTCTGGTAGTACCCATAATTTCATCAATTACAAATTAGAAAAATATCTCAATTGCTTTTTATATCAAGCACCAAAGTTTCAAGTAATGATTCTAGGTGGAGGTGCCATAAATTGTTCTGGGAAGTGTCATAATAATAAGATCAACATGGGGGAGTATTTTTTGTATAGTCCCATGATTTCCATCCAAATGGGTGGTGTTGATTTTGTATTAGGGTTCCAATGGTTACAATAATTGGGAACAATGACCTTTAATTTTCAATATATTTTCATGAAATTTTACTCAGATGGAAAGGAAATTGAGCTTAGAGGTATTAAAGGGAAATATTGTATGGTGATAAGCTCTAACAACATGAAAATATTACTCAAAAAGGGACACCCTGGTGTAATTGCACAATTGTTCCCACGTGATGTTCAAACATCTATATATCTTCTACTCCATTATATCTCCAAATTGTCATCAACAATCATTCCAAGGTATTTGGCGAAATTCCTAAGGGTATTACACCTACTCAAGATCATGACCATGATATTCATTTGCAACTAGGAAGTGTACTGCCTAACATTAGGCCTTACAATTATCCATATTCATATAAGAGTGAGATTGTGTGTATAATCCAAGAGATGTTATATGCCATAATCATTTAACCTGGCAAAAGTTATTTCTCTTCACGAGTGGTGATGATTACAAAAAATGATGGTTCATGGCGTATGAATCCAAATTATAGATAGCTCAACAAAATGACCATCAAAGATAATTTTCCTATTATTGTCATTGATGATTATTATATGAATTGCATGGAGAAAAATTATTTACTAAGTTGGATCTTCATTCCAGATATCATCAAATCAAAATGAGGCATGAAGAGATTCCAAAAATATATTTTAGAACACATGAAGGTTATTATGAGTTTTTGGTCATGCCATTTGGACTTACTAATGCACCTTCAACATTCCAAAGCTTGATGAATTCTATTTTCAATCATTTTCGTAGAAAATTTGTGTTAGTATTTTTTGATGACATACTGATTTACAACAAATCTTGGGTGGAATAAGAAAGGATAGAATGGAATAAAGAGCAAGAGGTATGAAATATCATTCAATATTAGATAATTTTGTATGGAAGAATGATTTTCTATGGCATCATATGATTACATATATTTATGTAAGAATTCTCAACTCAAATAGAAGGTCCTTATGGAATTTCACACTTCTCCTATAAGAGGACATTCAAGATTCTTTAAAATGTACCACAGGTTCAAGAAGGATTTTTTTTTTGAGAAGGTATTAAAACTAATGTTCAAAATTTTGTGTATGAATGTTTGGTTTTCCAATCGAATAAGGGAGACACAATCAAACTTCTAGGTCTCCTACAAGCATTAGCCATACCAAGTCAATGTTGGGAAGAAGTTTCAATGGATTTTATTACAGGTTTACGAAAATATGAAGTAATGAATATCATCATGGTAGTAGTGGATTGACTTAAAAAGTATACCCTTTTCCCTCTCTTTCTCATCCTTTTAAAGAAATTAAAGTAGCCAAATAATTCATGGAAATAGTTCAAAAGATACATGGAGTCCCCAATATTATTGTAAATGACAGAGATTCATTTTTCACTCGAAATGTTTGGACTGAATTATTTTCTTGTTTGGGAACTCAATTGGATCATGAATCATCTTACCATCTTCATTCCAATGGGAAAACTAAGATTGTGAATAAATTTATAGAAGGATATATTCATTGCTTTGCATCTAATAAAAAAAAAAATGGGTCAAGTGGTTTAACTTAGAGGAATGATTGTTGGCACAGGTACAGACCCAAGGTTCAATGCTTAACAACGCACCAACAAAGCCCCGACTACCATCCCTTTTGACAACACCTGCGAAGAAGGCGAGGTATCACATGAGGTAGAATCAGGGGGGGTTACAGGATGCAGGTGTCTGTAACCAAGATGGGACACATATATGTGATAATATCACTTCACAGAGTATTCTATTAACACTAGAAGATGACATGAATCAGTTCATTAATCTTATTAACATCGCAGAACATACCCAAATATAGATCTAGCGTAGTAACAACAAAGATTATGCACTTCAAACACCTAGCACTTAACACTGAGTTAGATCTAACATTCATTCACCCTTAATACCAGTAAATCACTTAAGAAATAAAAAATCTATCTATCATACATAATAATCAATGCACTAATAAAATAAATAACGTAAATAACACAACACAAAGCACACCAAAGACAAAAGATATACATGGTTCACCCCAGTGTGGGGATATGCCCACCAACTGCTTCTTCTTCTTTATTTTTCGCCAATATCTTACATTAATTTATTCCTGTGCACTAAGCCATAGAGTCGAGCTTCGCACTAGACAAGATATCTGCGCACTGAGCACCAGATGCTCCTTCCAAAACTAGGTCAAGGCACACAACCAACTCTCTATCGAGCACAAAGCCTTAACACATATACATTCTGTTGCACAAAGAAACTCAACTACTTTCACTTATATACAAGAAATTCTCTACTTATACCATACATTCTTACTTATTTATACTTTTACAATCCCTTACAATAAGGCCTAAACATGGGAGACCCCATGGACTGACATCACATTAACCCATTACAAAAACCCTAGAGGATCCCTTACTGAGGTCCACATAGCCCGCAAAATCGGTGAGATCCATGATCTTAGCTCTACCTGGGTGCTCCTTCTTAGACCAATGTGTCAAAGTCCAAAACTGGGTCAACTTTGACCAAGGTTTCCTCAAAATTTGGTTGAGGGCCAACAGACCCCCAACACTCACCCGTGACTCGTCCCAAGTCACTCAGGCCTAGATAATGCTACTTCGAAGGCCTCGAGACTAACTCAATCTGCCTCAACTTGCTTCTTCACTTGAACCTCCTTCTCAACAAGATTCTAGATCGTTTTCTCTGTAACAGGCCCTTCTAGGCATTGTTCTACCAATGCAACTACTTGGTCCAATTGCGAGCCCTTTCCATCAATCTCTTTGAACACCTTGCAGGATTCATCCTGCACAGGTTTCAAATTCTGTGTGAATTCCATAACCTTACCCTGGAGGAAAGTGATATGTTTTTGTACTATGCATTGCTCCTGGGATATCTTCATTCTTTCTACCGTGGTGAGCAACTTCATTTTCACCTGCACGAAAAATGCATGTTGTTGCGCATCCTGTAACTATGCTTCCAGCTTTCTTAGATCTAGACCCTCAGTGAGGTGTTCATATGTTTTTGCACTTCTACCACTTAGTTTTTTTCATTATGAGGCAAGGACTCTTATCCTTATTGCAATTTTCTTAGAAGTCTCCTCCCTCTGGTCATGTACCTTCTTCAGAGTGCTCGGTATTTCTTGGGCCTCCAATTCTTTTATTCTAGCATGAAGTTGCTGGAGGGTCTCAACGAGCTTCACCACTTGAGCCTCGACTGACCCTTTCTCCTCCTATGCCAATCCTAGCACATAGTGACATGNCTTCAGAGTGCTCGGTATTTCTTGGGCCTCCAATTCTTTTATTCTAGCATGAAGTTGCTGGAGGGTCTCAACGAGCTTCACCACTTGAGCCTCGACTGACCCTTTCTCCTCCTATGCCAATCCTAGCACATAGTGACATGCTTTACTCACTACTTCTTTGACCATGGCCCTCTCTGCGATAAACTGCTCCTTTTCTCTCTATAGCTGGGATTTTTCCCTTTGAAACATCCCCTGAAATTATTCTCTCTCACTTTCATAGGCAGCTACACTATACCGCACTACTCGTAATTCTGATAAGGATTCATATTTCTCTTGTTTCAAGGCTTATGTAGTCTTCTTCTTCTCTTCCTAGACTCTGTGAAGTCGAGCTTCTGTCGCATTCGTAAGTCTTCTCAATTGGGCTGGTTCATCCCCCAATTCTGTAATATGTGATGAGGAAGGCGCAGTAGGTACTACGTAGACCAAACGAATAGCTTGATGTACTTCCTTCAATTCCTTCTCAACCCTTCCATATATCTCTTCCTTCTTCTCTCCATATCTCTGCAAGATGTCCTCAGAAGCATCCTCCATAGCTCCATGGACCATACTGATATCATCCTCTGTGAGCGTGGCCTCGAATCGGGGCTTATTAGTGCGTGTATTCTTCCTTGTTGAAGGTTTCTTTGGAGAAACCTTCCTCTTCTGTAGTGTTATTGTTCTAGTACGGGGGTACTCAAGCAATGTAGATTTTCCTCCTCCTTCTTATTCTCCTTTATTCCCTCCTCCTTGTCTATCTTCTTCATCTTCTCCTCCTCCTTCGAGCGAGCTAGACCCGTTATCTTCAGAATCATTGTCCTCCTCATCGTTCTCTATATCTTGGATTTTCTCCTGCTTTTTCCTCTTCTTTGTCCCATTGGACTGTCTGACATGCTCAACCTGGGTGACTATGGGGATTCCTATGGTGTCAGTGTCAGAGAGTTCTGCATCAATGATAGGTACAAGAAATTCCTCCAGCCACTCCTTTGTAATCTACTCCATGTCTTCATCTGTCAGCTTGTAGTATGACTGTAACTCTTCTTGGTTCTCATCTTTGTGCGTAGTGATGTAGATGAAATGTGTATCTGCATGAAACTTTTCTATTGGTTAGTATTGGTGCAAGGTGTTTGGTGTCATGCGCGAAAATCATTCAATGGCAGCCTTCAATTGCTGATAGTATGCATGAAACACAACGTTGGACTACCACTGCTTCGTCATGGTGTTGGTGTACCACAGGGTTGAAAAACGAGTGGCCAACAACTCCAAGGGTTCGATCTCTGGGAAGGTGGATCCTTCAGGAATTTTCCAAGTGACAAATGTGATCAAAGTGATCAACCAACTATAGTGTAATTCATATCCAAAATCCTGGGCTTTGCGACAATCTTTCTCTAGTTCATTGACGAGGTATTTCACCCAGTTCATATGCATGCCCTCCACACATTTTCCTGCAAGGTCCACCACGAACCTGGTGACCTGTGTGGGGCGGTTCTTCCTTATGATATTTCTAGCTATGAGTTGTCAAGTGAGGTGCACTACGCCATCCTGTATAGAGGCTACTTTGTAACCTTGCTTTCCTTTTTTGACTTATCCATAAGATTCTTTAATGCGTTGTGCTAAGGAATGGTCTTAGGCCTTCCCTGGATAAAACTATTGAGGTTCGGGACCCTTCATGCTTAAGACTATGATCCGGTGGATCAACACTGGATCCACAGTAATCCTTCAGTTGAGCCATAGGTATCTGCCATGATAGCACGACAAGAGGATTTTAACGCAAGAGTTAACCTCCTAGTGGCTGTCAAAATGTGGGATCTTCATTACATTTAGCACGATGGACTGTTCCAACCCCTTAATCCATGGTTGCAAGGCGAGGCGAGGCTTCTTCCCAGTTGACTTCATGAGATAGTGATGCAGCGCCAACATGGCATAGTTTTTTCTATCTCCTAAATTGAAATCATTTTTCTTTAGTAGCAGGATCTATCCTAACTGACTTCTGACTATGCGTATTCTTTTCAGAATGTATTTTGTGTACTCATAATCTCGGGAGATGTTGTTTCAGTTAACGACGCCAGCCAAAGGTGGAATATAATCAGGTAGGATCGATGGGATCTTCTTCGCATTAGCCAGATCACCGTGGTGCTTACTTCATTGCTCAGTCACGGGGTTGACACAGCCATAACGATGTCCAGTTGAAGGGGAATCCTGCAGTCCCCTAGTCGACGACGCCTGGACACCTTCAGATATCAGTCTATCAACCATTATATTCTTGAGGACTTCCTCGACAAACTTCTCTAATTCGCTAGGTTCGCCCGACATTCCAACTTTTAAACAGACAGGTCAGGGTAAATGAACAGACAGGTGGGGTAGATCAACAAACAGGTGGGGTCTAATTTTAGATAGCACAACTTGACACACGGAAAATTTTCTTCTTGGCTCAGTTAATCACGGGTATAAAAAAATTGGTCCTCGTGTAGCATTCGATGAGTTAGATTAGTGGGGCATCATAACAGATTCTTTCAACGGCTAGAAATGCTTCCATCAATGTGAATATGTCTGTTATGGTGCAGTCTCAACATCCCAAATGCGATCCATCAACCCATAAATGCATTTTTGAACCGTTCCAGAGCATGGTTCTATCGGCCGGGGCACGTCCAACAGTCATATAGATTCGCCAGGGCGAAGTCCCATTCTACGTGGTCCTTCTGTTCCAGCGTGGTTCAAATCCTGTGAACCTGCCTCCTGCGAGGTTCCAGTCTGCGAAGTCTTCTATTTTTTCTCTATAGCTTCTTGTAGCTTTTCTAACTTAGCTTTCTTTTTATTGAGTTTCCTTGCCTTCTTCCCTGTGATCCGAGTCTCTGTAACTGTTTCTGGAATCCTCTTTCCATTTTTATTCTTATCTTCCCCTAGCATAGTGAATTCGCATTGTTGATGTGCCCTCAATGGGTCTGAAGTTAATATCCCTTCTCTTAATACTTCCTGGGTGGATATACTTGTTTCTTGCATAGACAGGTTCTTCAAGCCTTCTTGCATTATTTCAACTTTGTCAACTAATTCTCTTTTTTTTTGTCCCTCCTGCATTGTTACTTTGTTCTGTTGCTTCAACTTATCCTCTTGTTCTTCTATTATTCGATCTATTTTTCTAGCTATGAAATCCCTTAATTCTTGCTTTTTCTTTTTTGTAGCTTCTTCCTTTGCTTTCCTTCTGATCTGATCCTTCTCAATCCAAGTCTTACCTAATAAAAGTGGGAAAGGGGTGTTGTCCCCAACAAACTTAATAACTTCAAATTCTTCTTCAGTCGATGTTCCATGAACAATAATAGGTACATTAGTAACTCATCCACATAGGTTTATCATCTTTCCTTTAAACAAACCTATCCTTCCCAACAAAGGTTTAACAATAGGCTTTCCCAAAATTTTCCAAGTGTCTTTTGTCATAATATTTAATTGTGTTTCTTCATCCAAGACACGGTCTATGTCGAAGTACTCTAGTCTTACACTTATGCATTGTTTTTCTTTCAGGATCTCTGGTAAACTGACATCTTTATAAACACCCATCATTTCTTTCAATTGTACTAATGTAGTCTAAACTTTCTCTGATTCTTTCTCTAACACGCCCCTAGTCTTTTGAATTTCTTCATAGTTTTCTTGTCTTATGTTCATCCTTTCAACTTTAGTAATCATCCTTGGACAATCCTCAACCTCATGACCAACAATATTACAACAAACACAAATAGGACATGTTCCAGGGAATTCCTTAGCAAGATGTCCTAGTCTTCTGCAGTTATAGCGCAATGTCAATCCTCTTTTTATTTTAAACATTCCCCAACCTATTTAGTACTATGCACTAGGATCACAGTGTTGGATCTGCAACCTGCAAAAAACAATTCTAGGTTCCTGCATCCATTTATTAGTCCAAAAATTCTTTCTATGAATAGGAATAACATATCTTTCTTCATTTTCATTAAATTTACTCAAATCAATTTTTTCTCTCAATTTCACCCTAGCCTTCATACTAGGACATAATCTATTAAACCTACTCAAGTTCATGCTTTCAAAAAAAAATTCACTTATCTTTCTCTTGTCAAAGCACAAGGATTTACCTCTTTTAAGATCTTACCTCTTTTCTTCAGATCAACTTACTTTCTTAGCACAAATCTTTGCAAGTCAAGTAGAGTACTGTGCACTTCAGAAACATATCTATGCATAGAGATTCTCTTTTCTTTACTTCAGTTCCCAACAATCATAGTTTCAAGTCCCAGAAATGGAACCATTTGTTGGCATAGGGGCAAAGCCATGGTTCAACACTTGACAATGCACCAACAAAACCCCGACTACTTTCCCTTTTGGAAACACCTTCGAAGAAGGTGAGGTCTCACCTGAGGTAGAAGAGGGGGGAGGGGGGTTATAGGATGTGGGTGTCTGTAACCAGGCTGGGACACAGATTTGTGATAATAGCACTTCACAGAGTATTCAATTAATGCTAGAAGATGACATGCATTAGTTCATTAACCTTATTAACATCACAGAACAAACCCAAAGATAGATCTAACATTCATTCACCCTTAATACCAGTAAATCACTTAAGAAATAACATATCTATCTATCATACATAATAATCAAGGAACTAAGCAAATAAATAACATGAATAACAAAGCACAAAGCACACCAAAGACACAAGATATACGTGGTTCACCCCAGTGTGGGGCTACGTCCATCAACTCCTTCGCCTTATTTATTATTCATCAATCTCTTACTTTCAATTACTCATGTGCACTAAGCCACATAGTCGAGCTTTGCACCAGACAGGACATCTGCGTGCTGAGCACTAGATCCTCCTTCCAAAACTAGGTCAAGGAACACATCCAACTCTCTATAGATCACAAATCCTTAGCACATATACATTATGTTTCACAAAGAAACTCAACTACTTGCACTTGGCTACAAGGACTTCTCTAATTCTACCATGCATTCTTACTTATTTATAATTTTACAATCCCTTACAATAAGGCCTAAACATGGGAGATCCCATGGGCCTACATCCAATAAACCCATTACAAAAACCATAGAGGACCCCTTACTGGGTCCACATAGCCCACAAAATCGGTGAGATCCGCAATCTCAACTCCACCTGGGCACTCCTTCTTCGACCAATGTGTTGAAGTCCAAAAGTGGGTCAACTCTGACCAAGGTTTCCTCAAAACTTGGTTGAGGGCCAACATTGATGGTACAACACATCCTTCCATACTTCATAAAATATGTCCCCAGTTTTGGCACTTTATGGATATCATCCTCCATCCATTATATCACCCTTGAAAGGGAATACAAAGGTTCAAGCAGTGGATGAACACATAGGGAACCAACAAGAGGTTCTCAAAATATTGAACGAAAACTTGGTTATGACACAAAATAGGATGAAACAACAAGCATATCAACATCACAACGAAAGGGAATTTGAGGTGGGGGATTGGGTATTTCTAAGGATACAACCATACAAACAGATGTCCCTAAAGAAAAAAAATAAGGACAATAAATTATCACCCAAATAATATGGCCCCTATAATGTTTTGCAAACAATTGGAAGTATGGATTACAAATTGGAGTTGCCTCCATATTCACATCTACATCCAATCTTCCACATTTCTTTCTTAAAGAAGGTAATTGGAAACAAGATCCCAATCCAAACTATTTTACTAGACATTAATGAAGAAGGGAAAATCATACGATAGCCAAGAAAAATACTTGAAACAAGGATCAACCAACTGATAAATTGAGCAATTACATAGTACCTCATCAAATGGAAGAACCTACCAACGGAAGAGGCGACATGGGAAGATGAGTTCTTCTTGCAGAAGAACCCTTGGTTGGTCAAGTGTTGACTACATCACTTATTTGAAGGGGAGGGGCATATTAATCCCTAAACAAATCCCCATGTTATGTATAAAATCCATTATTAAGCCTTAGATACTAAATTATTATATTTATTGTGTTATGTGTAGGTCGGCTAGAACCCTTCATTGNTATATATCAAGGAGACCTAGTCTTAGGATCATCTTATCTCATCTCATATTGTATTCTGAATTGGATATATTGTAAAAGGAGGTTTCCCCCTCGAAGTCGACTGTATTCATTGACCTTTTATCACTTTTAAGGCATTGGATAGTAACAAATCAAGTTATCTCATTTTGTATATGTCTAACAGTTCTATTAAACTGTGCAATTTATGCATCTTGCTTTGCATGAGAAGGTTCATTTTGGAGAGGAAAGACTTGAACATTTGGTGGTTGAACATGAAAAATTTCTCTTGGAACTACTCCATCATCTATATTTCTGACTGGTGTGGACATGGTCTAATATGAAATTGTAAGGGACATCATTTTTCATTGCACTCTTCCTAAAATAATACCAGGATCTGCATTTTGTCTCCAACATATCCTCCTCCATTTATTTTGATTTCCTCATAGCTTCATTTAATGTAACAATTCAGTAAGCTTTGATTGCATATTTTACATTTGTAGGAATTTAATTTTTGAAACATCCCAAAATGACGAGGTAATTAGTGTGTTGATTATATGGTATTTATTGTAAAGTTCAAAAAATAAAAGATTAAAATCTCTGATCTTTTCATTCTAATCCAAATGAATCTAAGTAAATTGAGTTAGTGGAGTATTATATGCCATAGGTTGAGCATATCAACCCATGAATGCATACTCAATATCATCAAAACATGTGATGGAATTTTCTGGTAAAGAGAGATACCAATCATAAGCTAGGCCAATAAGAGTTTGAATAAATACTCTGACCATAACATCATCATGTACTACTCCATGTATATCACATATTGTTAAAAATTGATCCAAATGTTTATTAGAATTCGTTATCCCATCACCATTAAATACTGGCAATATCCCAACTGAAAGATTTGGAAATTGATGTCGTTCACCTTTCAGAGCCAAGGGACTTATTCTTTGTCTCCACCTTTAATTTCTTTGTCTATCATTATTTCCTCTACCTTCTTCTCATATTTCTTATTCATTTTCTTCATTTCTTGGATCATTATTTCTTTCCTCATGGTCTTCCATCTCTTCTTGGTGATGAAGAACAAATGGAAATAAAAAACATAAAAGATTGATCTACATAAGTACAAACTTGGTCAATAAAATTTCCTTTTCTCCTAGTTATAGGGCCTTCAAAACTAGTTAAAGTGTCTAGTATTGACAAACTTAGTGGAGTCTCCTTTCAAAATTGTGAGGAACCTAAGGCTCTTGTTTAGCCAACACTCAATAATATCATTCTAGTTCTTCTCTTTTTTGGTTGTATTACTGAACAAATAATATAACTAATTCAAAACAATTCTTTGGTTGTCCAATACAATGAAAAGATGAGGTTGGACTAAATCTAAATGAGTCATTTAATGGGGGTAAAATATTAAAATTTACTCCATCCCCAATATGGTCGCCAAAAATGTTGATCTCTCTTCCTATTAGGGACTAGAGTCAACCTCCTAGGGTCTTCTTGAAGACCAATCAATATTTTCCTCTATGTTTTTATAGAGGTGGTACTCCTCTATCTCACTCAATTATTCAATAATTTTGATCAAAACATATATTCATACATTTATAACACGAACACCTGAGAGTGGACCAGGTGGTAAAAAAATAGATAAAATAATAAATGAATTAAAAAATAAGATTGTCAATTTTCAAATGCAACTCTATGTGACTAATTTCAGATCTAAAAATTGCTTCCTCTTGATCTAACAATAAAAACCTAGATATTATCACTAAACAAATTTACACTAAAATGATTGACTGAAAAAATATGCAACAGAAACACAAGGATCATATATAAATCATACAAATAAGACACAATTTATGTTCTGTAATCTTGTTAACATCAGAAATCCCGAGGGAAAAAACAACCCTCCCAGCTAATACAATATCACAAAAATATAAGGAAAACGTTGTCCTCCAAAGTCACCAAAATTGAGAACAACCTTATTCTCCAATAACCATACAAATCAGAAAGCCAAACCTCAACAATATCCCTGGGAATCTCCTCTGCACATGAATCTTCTATAGATCACTTGTACGACATGTTGATGTCACCTGTCAGCCTATACCGATCTATACCTACCAATAAACTTAGATACATGATTCAACTTATTGGAAATCTACGTACATACACTGTTTTCTCTTCTGCAAAACGCGTATACCCTGTACATGATTCGTCCTTCTACAATCCACGTATATACATGCTTCATCCTCTTGCAAACTGCATATTATACAAAAAATTCACTCCACACATGTGACCATCTTCACTTCTATATTTAGATCCATATTCTCCACCTTGCATACTTCCACTTTACTGAGATCACCAATCCTTCTTGGCACAAGTGTAGACTCACTTATTCCAACTCCATCATGCCACCACACTCTCTACATGATATGTAATGTCACAATGACCACTCTCCTTTATATACAAGTCGTAGGGGTCAACATAGAATCCCCTCCACAATTCAACATCAAATTATGCTTTTATCATGGGTGTGAAGCCCCAACATAAGTCCAAAAATCCCATCATCGACCCATGAATCCCCCACTCAAATCCAAGGGTGTTTTCTCCAAATCAAAAGTGTGATGTGGTTCTCACGACGATTTCCACTTGCCCAATACCTAGAGTCATTTGATAATACCTACCGAAAGCTACAAAAATCAACACTCACTCTTATCAAGGAAGGTATTCTCACCACACTCCACAAGTGGTAATTCCTCCTGATGCTACAAAAGAATCAACACTCCCTCTTAGCGAGGGACACATTCCATCCTCCATCATCACCTAGAGTTAGCTTTCTCTCCCATATTGGATCCTCTACCACAGCTGCTCTCCAATCCATTTGATTGGCTACTCCCTTTTTCACCGAAGAAAATATTACTCTCCAGTCCTCCTGACTAGTTGTAGTCTCAGTCACTGAAGAAAATCCCATTGTCTGACATGATCCCATCCTGGAAGACATCCTCCTCCTAGAATATTCCTACCTCTAAACCTTTTGTCTGACCATCTCAACCCATGACACCTACCTGAAATTATTGGAAGTTATCTCTCTCCCATACGGACCTGAAGGTTGAATCCCATTGAGATATTGAATCTGCCTCTAAACCTCTTGACTTCTTCTAAAGTCGAACTTCCTTTGATCCTCCTGACTCCCTCTGAATTCATACTCCCTCTACGTCTCTTTACTCCCTCTGAGTCCACACAACCTTCAGAGGTACTTTCTCTCTCTCCACTATCCTTTGCATAGTTCTAGGAGGATTCTCCTCCCTACTAGATCATGTGGGTTGACTCCCTTTGAACTCTGGCTCCCTCTGATTTGTCACTATTGATGGGGACACCTACCTAACCACTCATGGATATACCTTCTCCTCCTCATCTATCTCTCTTCTCTTTCTGGTCACAACACGCACATGTTATATCTCTCTAACTCCAAAAACCATTGTTGATATTAGGGTATATCTTCTGGGCATAAACAACACCTCTCAAACTCAAAATAATATGTGGTACCCCTTTCTCTCAATATATAATACCGAGAGAAAACTCCTCCTGAGTTATGGCACCCATAACACATTTGACACCCTCAACACCTCTCCTAACTCCTGAGTACTTGCAACTATCAATGTGTCACTATATATCCCTCTCATATCTAACTCCTTATCTCCCTTAGAGTTGTCACCTATGACCTTCCCGGAACAAGAACAAGAGAAAGAATATGAACCAAACTCCTTCAGTGTTTTTCTCAATATGATCCTATTCTCTTCAGATCCCAAGCTCTGATACCATGTCAATTTTCACATGAAACTCTATGTTACTCATTTCAGATCTAAAAATTTATTCCTAGTGATATAACAATAAAACTCTAGCTGTTATCACTGAACAAATTTACACTGAAATTATTGATTGAAAACATATGTAGAGAAAACACAAAGTTCAAAGATGAATCATACACATGAGACACAATTTTAGTTTTGTAATATTGTTAACATAAAACATCTTGAGGGAAAAACAAACCCTCAGAGTCAATACATTATCACCAAAATTAGAGGACAACCTTGTCCTCCAAAGTCACCAAAACTAAGAACAAGCTTGTTCTCCAAGAATAATACAAATTAGAAAACCAAACCTTAGAAACATACTTGGGAATATCCTCTGCACATGAATCTACTATAGACCACATGTATGACCTATTGATGTCACCTATCAACCTATATGGATCTGTACCTTCCCAGAAACTCAGATATGTGATTCACCTTACTGGAAATCCGCATACATACATTGTTTTCTCTCCTTCAAAATGTGTATACCCTATATGTGATTCGTTCTTCTTCAACCCGCGTATATATGCACTTCGTTCTCCTACAAACTGTTTTTTTATGAAAACTTTGCTCCACGCATGTGACATTCTTTGCTTCTGTCTTCAGGGCTAGATTCGCCACCTTGCAGACTTCCCCTTTGCTAAGATCGCCAATCCTCGGCATAAGTGTAGAATCACTTGTGACAAATGCATTATGTCACCACACTCTCTAAAATATATTTAATGTCACAATGACCTATATCCTTTATATCCAAGTCCTATGGGTCAACATAGAAGTTCCTCCACAAGTCAACATCAAATTAGGCTTTCCTTGTGGGTGTGAAGCCCCAACACAAGCCCACAAATCCCATCATCAAACCCATGAAGCCCTTACTCAAATACAAGATGGTTTTATCCAAACCAAAAGTGTGATGTGGTTCCAACATCGATTTACACATGCCCAACACCCAGGTTCATGTGAGAATACCTTCTCGAAGCTACAAAAATAAAAACACTCCCTCTTAGCAAGGAAGGTATTCTCACGACAACCCACAAGTGGGAATGCCTCCTAATGATACAAAAGAATCAACACTCCCTCTTAAAGAGGGAGGCATTCCATCCTCCATCATCAACTGGAAGTAACTCTGTCCAAAGTACAAGATCCTCTACCACAATTTATCTCCAATCCATCGGATTGATTGCTCCCTCTATCACTGTAGAAAATCCTACTTTCCAGTCCTCCTAACTGGATGCATCCTTGGTCACTGAAGAAAATCCTTTTTTTTTGACATGATACCATCTGGGAAAACATCCTGCTTCTATAAGCCTCCTTCCTATGAACCTCCTATTTGGACATATCAACGCATGAAACCTACCTGAGATTATTGGAAGATGCCTCTCTCCTGTATGGATCTGAAAAATGGATCCAACTGAGAGACTGGCTCTCCCTTTGATCCTCCTGAATCCCTATGAAGTTAGAATCCCTCTAAGCATCCTCACTCCCTTTGAGTCTACACAACCTTTGGAGCTACCTACTCCATGTCCATTATCTATTGGATAGCCCTGGGAGGATGCTACTCCCTACTAGATCACGAGGGATGACTCCCTCTAAACTCTGGCTCCCTCTTAGAAGATGCTACTAGTGGGGCCACCTGCCTCACCATTCCTGGAGCTACCTTCTCCTCCTCATATATCTCTCTACTCCTATTGATTACACCACACATAGGCTATGCCTCTATAACTCCAAGAACCACTTTTAGTATGAATCTAGATCCTCTGGGCATAAACAACACCTATCTAAATAAAAATAATATGTGGTACCCCTTTCTCTCAATATCTGATACTGAGAGAAGACTCCTCCTGATTTATTGCACTCATAACACATTTCACACCCTCAAAACCTCTCTTGACTCCAATCAGAAATATATTGTACTAGATCCTCATACTACATGCTTGACTCACATGCCAAGATCCACACACAAGTCTGATCCAGTCTCTTTGAAAGTGTCAAACAACTCTCTAGAACTTGTCATATGGAAATATGATCCACTATAAACCAACTAAGTCCCCCTATTAGAGATTGTACCTGAAAGGGAGAAGACCAACAATATATCCCTCTAGAACCTGTCTACAACCTCATCTACCTCTGCTACTGATGCTTGGTCCCTTCTTCTCCTTACCCTCCAACGTGGACACTATGAAGAAAAATTACCATAGCCATGATTCTCAAACCATATGTATTCTCCTTAGACAACAACCGAGTCTCCTCCCGAATACAATCAGTTCATATCCTCTCAAACCATGGAAACATCTCTCGTGCACAAATCCCTTGCACAAAAGGTTCACAAAACCTGGGAAGACCAACTCAACATCCAATCACACTTTTCCATCCTGGAACAACACTACATAGCCCTACTCCTCAATTTTCGAGGATGAGAACACACTCCTTGCATCCATAACACATTTTCCACTCATAACACACCCTCTGACTCCATAGGGAATATCACTACTCCAGGTCAATGTACTACATGCCTAGTCCTCTTACCAAGCTCCTTGTACATACCTGAGTTAGACACTGTGAAACTCACGAAAAATGCATGTGCCCCTATCATGTGTCGACGGTTCTCACTGGATAAGAACCATGCAATCCTATGAGGCAAGAATCATGCTTCCCCAAGTCAAGAACATCCAATGAAATTCTACCCAATTCCATCATCCAAGTCACCAAAAAATCTCTTTGTGTCTACACATGCTACCATTGATCATGTGTCCTCATCTGAATAGTCCCAAGTTGCAGTTGGACACTCAATCTAGTCCACTCTAGACCACCACAACTCATCTCTACAAGCATCCTCATCCTCCAGGTTCGAATACCTCATACATTTTCATACCTCGACAATGTGCAACTATGTGACCCAATGAAGAATCTATCTCATCAACCCATGATACACACAAATCCATCTTGTTTGTGCCAAAAAAATTGAGCCATATCCACCAAAACTTAGCATGAAAAGTCACTATAATTTCAACCACGGGTTTGGAAATATACCACTCAGCCTACTGTTGTGATCTGGGCTCTCCTCCAATCCACCAGAACTTTCAACTTGCCAGACTATTGAGCTGCAATAGTCCACAATTATTCATCTAGACAATTTTCTCCCTGTATCAAAACAAAGACCATATAACTTGTTTCCACCTGCAACCATCACTGCATCACTGTACCTCGCTCTCATACCTAACTCCTTAGCTCCCTTACAGATGCCACATGCGACCTTCTTGGAACATAACAAGAAGAAGAACAAAACTCCTCCAATGTTGTAGTCAAAGATGTGTCTCAAAATGATTCCCTTATCTTCAGACTCCAAGCTATGATACCATGTCAATTTTCAAATGTAACTCTATGTGACTAATTTCAGATCTGAAAATTGCTTCTTTGTGATCTAACAGTAAAACCCTAGTTGTTATCACTAAACAACTTTGCAATGAAATTATTGACTAAAAACATATGTAGCAGAAACACAAACATCAGAGATGAATCATACACATGAGACACAATTTAAGTTCTGTAATCTTGTTAATATCAGAAATCCTAAGGGAAAAACCAACCTTCCCACCCAATACAATATCACCAAAATATGAGGGACAATCTTGTCCTCTAAATTCCTAACTCTTGAGAACAACCTTGTTCTCTAATAATCATATAAAAAAGAAAACCAAACCTCAACAATATCCATGGGAATCTTCTTTTGCACATGAATCATTTGTAGTCCAACTGTATGGCCTTCTTATGTGACGTAATGGAAGCCCTATATGAATCTGTACCTACCTCGAGGAAAATAGATAAAATGATTCACCGCCATTGCAATCACAACGCACTCAAAAGCAGCCTCCGACATTTTTGAAGGAAATAATGCCCTAATCTTGTGAGAGAACGTTTGACTGAATTCGGGCTCAAATGCAGATCTAAAACACCATTGGAATTTCGGGATTTAGTTAGATATTAGAATGGAAGGCCCTATTTAAACATGCAAGCACGGACTCTCCACTGACCGAGAAAATTGATTTTGAAAAATCTGCACTTTCACCAGCAAACCCATCTTGAATTTTGCTAGTTAGCAGGTGAAATCTCTACTTTTCAACAAATGATTGGTTATAATTTTGCCTTCTGCGCTGTTGAAAGCTGTCACTGCCAGAATAGTCAAATTTTAGCCCAGATCAGAATTTTTGGGTTTGAATGGTTTGAATCCTTCTTCAATAATTTGGTTATGAATTATCAAATCAAAATCAGAAGGCCATTCTTGGAGATGAAAGTCAAAGGGCATTTTTGACTAGATTTAGTGATTTTCAAGGGGAAAATGATAGGGATTTTTGGCACCCACATCATCAAATTCAATTCCACTTTCGAGAATGAATAAAAGAACCTTGGAAGGCTAGGCCACACTTCATCAACTTTCAATCAATGTTTGAAGACCAAAAGATAGAGGTTGGCCTCATCTTGAGGATCTCTCCTTATCTTTGTGAATTAGTTTTGACTTTCTATTTTTTTAGAATGTCGGATCCATTGTTTTAGGATCGGCCCGGTTAATAGAGCTATAAAGGCAGGAACATTTTAGCGGAATCCTAGGGGTTTGATTTGGATAAGAGGTAATCTGCTATTATTTTCGGACTTTTTATGTATCTGAGATCCACGGAGTTCCTTTCAATTTTGATGTCATCTTTCCATCTTTCTTTTTGCACTATTATCTGTGTTGTCAATCTTTGAATGGTTGTTATCCATTGTTTTATCTCATACCTTGATAATAGATTTCTTGATTGTCTCTTAGACCCTACATTGTCTTGGTTTGGCTACATTACGTTCTTCACCCATCTAAAGTTATCGTTGATTAATCAATCTTTGAGATCATTGTCTATTTGTTTATCATTTCGATGTTTGAATGTCATAAGCTGAGATTGAGTTATCCCATTGATCCACATTTACAAAATACAAAAGAAATATTCATTTCTTAAGTTACCAAGCACCTTTGATCTGCAACCCTAAAGGGTTTCTTGGAGTGATAACAAATTGGCGTAGTTGTCGGGGAGAGGAGATTGATGCTTAGCTTCCTTGGGAGATGATATAGATCCAGTTTTGATGATAGATAAAGCTTGGACATCATTTGGTTGTAATCATCTATCACGGAGACTCCATGAAGGGCCAATTTGGTGACTCCACTGGTATATAAATGAATGAGATCTTAGCAAAGAGGTATGTGTTCTGTGATTTTCAAGCATTGTTGGTTTCCCCTAATCAAGTACCTACTAGAGATGAATGGGGAACAGTCTTCCAAGATTTCATGAAGGAGAGTGGGAAGTGCAGTAGAACATTTGGATGTGGACTTTCATGACTACATGCATGGGTTGCAGGTAGTGCATGAGGATGTTGAGATCCGACTCTTATGTTTCTCATTAGAGAGGGATTGCTCATTGATTGGTGCAGATGCTGCCTAATGCAAATGTCGGTTCTTTGGAAAAAATTTCATCGCGCCTTCCATTTGTTGCTGCACCAAAGAACCGGAACTTTCAGTCTTCTTTATCGAGGTATATGTTGTCATGAATTTAGTGTTCTAAACAAATATTTAAACAATTATGAAGAAGACTTTGCTGCAGCTGAAGATATTTCTCATCATGATCAAGAGATTGTTCATCCACATCATGATAACCATAGTGATGCTTTTGTTATTGCATCAAATTCATATCCTGACTTATGTTGTCATGAAGTGGAGATTGTTCCCGTTGAAAATTTGAAGGTGAAGAGCGGTTACACAATATCAACCAAGTGGCGGGTTCGGATGCGGAGGATGAGGAGGATAGCCTACCATTTCTAGATTTCTGCGGGGAGTTGACTAATCTTAGAGCTAGAATTTCGAATCATGATCAAGAATGTGTTTATGCAACATATGTTATGGGCAGCTCACGACTGAACCTATGAGAGAAAAAGGCAGATTTCAGCACATATGAAGAAATTGATGGTGCCAAAGGCGAGAGCACTCGGATCAGCGGTCAGTCTTATATTTCTCCAACAAATCTCAGAACTTGTACTGCATTCCAGCGATTGAGATTATTCAAAGTAGTTTCAACATCTTTTTAAATTTATGGTTACATCAGCGGTCAAAGAGGTATTATGTTATGATTTTGAAGATCCTATTGCCGATCTTTTGGATTCTATTAGCGGCATAAATCCAAGGATATTTTTGTCAGCGGAAGATTTTTTTTATCATCCATTTAAACCTTTTTTCTGTATGATATGGTCTTTATTACTTTTCGGTTCAAGATCTATCATGATGATTGTAAACCAGTTTCTGACTTGTGGCTGCATTGGAAATCCAGTGTTACTTGATCGTGCTCCTATTAGTTAGAGTGGGAGTAAGATGGGAAGAATAAGCTCTTTCTACGAGGTAAATTACTTTGAGTTTTCTTAATTAGGAAAAGAAACTCCCTTTTCACGCTTAATGGTTTGGATTTGGATCACCCTCCCATGTTGCAGTCCTTTCGGTTAAGCCTTAAATCATGCCATGAGTCAAGTCACAAACCATACAAAGCTTAGTTCTAACACCAATGCCCAAGAGTAAGTGTCAAATTCCAAGTCAATATGTCGAATACCTGTCATCATCATAACTCATACATAAGTTATCATCAAGCCAAAACATTCAAGCAATACAGTTTTCAAATGTTTAAATCCTAGGTCACATAGGAATTTCATTCCACATGTCACAAGAAAACCATGCATCATAATCCAAGCCATCAAATTCTCCAGTTCACGGGGCCCGAATTGTGGCAAATGTTGTTGGAGAGCCTACGTTGTTTGATAAGGGGTTGTCAGATAATAAAGGGCACATTTCACAATCTATTTCTATAGGTCAAAAGATATTAGGCGGATAAAGATGGTTCCTTTGAGATATGAAGGATTTCAAAGACAGTCTGCCCAAGAGATACCATCAAATTCAAAGGGTGATGCTCATCAACAGGAAGGACAGTCCTTATCAGCAAAGCAACAGCATGTGCAGAACTATTCTTCCCAGCAGCTAGATGTTTCTCCACATCAGTTGGAATAGAAGAATCAAGGTCCAAGTCATGATGTTATTATATTGGAGACTGATCATATGTGTCAGCAACAATCAAAGCCAACTAATCTGGAAAAAACAGGCCATTAAGATATGAACAATCAACAAGCACCAATAGAGATTCCAAAGAGACAAAATCCACAGGGACATTCTCATCCATTCTCAAATCAAAATCCTCAAGAATTTTATCAACCAAAAGTTGGTTCATCATCTGGTGATAATGAGAAACACAAGACAAGTCATAGCACTACCTCACGCAGTGGCTCATCCAGGACTGGTGATCACAGAACCAATTACATTCTTCAATAGGCATGGTTTCTTCACTAGACTTGGCTGTAGATTCTAATGAATTTGTTCCTATGGTAAAGATGTGTGGGATTACCACTGTCTATGATGCAGTTCTTGCTGCCAAAGCAAGTGCCAAGTTCATAGGGATGATTTTATGACCCAAATCAAAGAGATCACAGAGTGAGAGACATGGCCGCATGGAAGATGAAGGAGACAAAGTGGAAACACTCCTTTCATCGACGAAGATTAGTCTGAGGAGAAACAACGAAGTAAAATGTCTAATCCGGTGGCATAATTTCATTTCTAAATCCATCAATTAAAGGAAGAGGATGAGGTGAGAAACTCTCAGGTTTGGAGAACCAACTCATCATGGTAGCGCAAAATGGAAACTCCAAAATCCGTTTAAATTGGGAGGATGGTCCGAAATTCTAGTATGACAAAACAAACTCATCCTCGGTGTGAGTTCTTCACCAGTTGAGAGCTTCCATCACTTTGGAGCTAGTGGGTTCATTACCTCTATGTGCCGAATTGAAATCCTGAAGGTTACTACATTATTGTCTCGTTGGAAAGAGCGGCATGTTGAGGGAATATGTTACGCAATGAATTACGTCTTATGGATCACCGAGTTATGAAAAATAAACATGTCGTTACACCAAGAGTTGACCGTGTTTTCCAACTTGAATTAGTAGGCATGTGGGTGGTATGGGATTCATTCGCCTACATTCTGGAGGAGAGATTCCAAGTCACAACCAAAATGAGCTCTGCAATACTCTCCAAGGAATTCTTGCAGGTTTCTCTCAAATATGGAACCCTGGAGAGGCCTGGGATGTGTGCTCGCAAGGTAGATCTCACCAGGCTTAGGACAGTTCAGATCCTTCCCCAGCAAGTGCTCTTGAGAAAATTTGAGATACGAGTTGGTACTGGGAATACATTTGGTACTCTATTTAGTGTTACAACATTTGGAGAATCCCATGGTGGAGGTGTAGGATGTGTAATTGATGGATGCCACCTCGAATTCCCTCTGTCGAAGCCGATATGAAAAGTGGAACCCAGCGGAGGAGGTTGGGACAAAGCAGGATCACTACTCCCTCGTGGCGGCCTGCTACGCGTCTCGGGTCTTTCTACGGGGTCAATTCTTGGAACTCAATTGTTGTGCTTGTACAAATACAGATCAAGAGGAAATATTCTGATTGAAATGTCATTAGCATATAAACCATCTCATCGCGGTCACCACATATGACTTCAAATATGGTGTTCGTTCAGTTCAGGGAGGTGGCAGATCTTCAGGACGGGAAACAATTGGAAGAGTGGAAACCAGTGTTGTGGCAAAGAAGATACTTGAGCTAAAAGCTGGGACTGAGGTTCTAGCCTACGTTTCACAGGTTCATAAAGAGGTTCTCCTATATGGCATTGTTGATCATGACACATTGACTCAGGCTGAGGTATAAAGAAATATTGTTAGGTGCCCAGATCATGTTGATGCCGAGAAGATGATAGCTGCTATAGATGATGTTCGAACAAAGGTGATTCAGTTGGTGGGGTTGTTACCTACATTGTAATGAATGTACCAAGGGGACTTGGTGCACCAGTGTTTGACAAGCTTAGGCGGTGGCAAAGGCTTTGTGTCCTTGCACACTTACCAAAAGATTTGGAATTTGCAGTGGGTTTGTAGGAACTCTGATTACTGGCAGTGAGCACAATGATGAGTTTACATGGATGAGAGTGGAGATATTAGGACCCGAACTAATAGACTAGAGTGGCTAACCGGGCTTAAATATAGCATGGATGCATGCACTATAAATGCGACCAGCCCTGGCCGGTGTGACAGCCGGTAGTTATACTGCTCTTAATTATTTCTTTGTATAACCTATGTGACATTGAGAACAGAGTTTTTTCATGCAGAAACCAATATTACATCAACAGGGCCAATCTCATTCACTTTGTTAATGAGATTGGCCCTGTTGAATTCCTGCTTAAGCTTTTGGGTTCTTAAAGTGATATATTTGTTCGTGCTGAAGTAGATGGTGCACTAAAGGCTCTTTCTTCCAAATTAGACAACACAAAGAGATCTTTGGTGGATGCAGGGGGCTTTCCTGTTTTCATCAGTGCAATTTTAGTTCCTTCAAAGGAGTTTTTCTTGTGGAGCACCTATCCAAGATTTGCAAGAAAATGCTATGGATGCTAGCTAATATTTTCAGTGGTATGTCTTGTTTAGTGCATAGTCTTGGAGATAACATTAAAAGTTGTAGGAATGATGTTCAAGTTACTGATATAATTGGTGCTTTGACTTATACATTGAAGGTGTTTTAATGAGCAAGGAGCTCGTAGATTGGAGATAATGTATTTGAATTAGAGGGATCTACTAATTAAGCAGCTTCAGACATCTATCTGAGCTTCGATAGAGATGTGAGTTGAAACCTGTCGCGTATGGCAATGCCCCACCTTCAAAAACTTTTGTCCTTACCGAAGCAAGTTACACTTGTTGGACTGATAACTACAAGTAATAATGAGGTACAGATCAAGGAGAATGTGGATGCAGTCGGTTATTATCTAGTTCACCCTCTTACTGTCATTGTTCATGTCTATGATTATGAACTGACTAGTGGGACAAAGACTAGCAAATTGGTCACTCTGAAGTTTGAATACTTGCTAAAGCTGCATATTTTTTTTGTGTTGGGGTTGATGGTATGCAAGGAGGCGGTGAGAACAATTTTCTTATAAACTTGTTTCAAGATAACACTGGGATTGAGCTTCCTCATCAGATAGTTAAACTGTCTTCAGGTATCAACTTTACATATGATGAGAAAAGAGCACAAAAGCCATTTAAATGGGTTCAGCACTTGGCAGGCATTGACCTTTTTGCCCGAAGCTCCTCTGTTTCTTGTTGATAACATATCTGGATTTGACGAAGCTGAAAAAGGTGCATCAACTTTGGCGGGGCTGAATATATATAGACAACTACATCAATGCTCTGGTTTTGTTGAATACCATATCTACATTTGGATGTGGCTTACTGGAATCTGGGGTCAGCATTGGCTACTACATCTGTGGCTTTACAAATATCTGTTACCATTCATTTTATCCTCCTTTTGTATATGTAACTTTTTCTTGCAGGTCTTTTCCGGAAGAAGATTTACACTTGAAGAATATCTACTATTCTAAAAGCTGAAGGATTTTATGGGGAACTGCTGCAATAGAGTGCAAGGCTGGGTTATGCGCATTGATCAACATGAGAAGTGAAGCCTGAGTAGCTTCACATGTTAGGGAAATATAATAAGATAAATCAGTCAGTCACCAAAAGAATTAAGTGCAGAACATAGCAGAGTGATATTCTTTTTGCATGTAATCAGGACTCCACATCAGTTTAGATTTTTGGTGGATTATGTTTTCGGTGGTTTAGGCGACCCGTGTGTGTGCTCATTAACCAAAGAAAGGGGCTGAATGAATCCATAGCCCAATAATAAAGGCACAATATCTTCCAGGTTCTTGGGCCTCGAGGGAGTATCCATCCCGGTTGAGCGAGATGTTGGGGCTAAGAAATGCACTGGCATTTTTGAAATAATGATACCTAATCTTGTAGGGAAAAATTGACTAGCGAGCTCCAAATGAAGATATGAAAAGACCATTGGATAGATTTCGAGTTTGTAGATGTTGATTGACTATTTAAACATGCAAAGCGGACTCTCCATGACCGAGAAAATTGATTTTTGAAAAAATCTGCACTTTTCTGGCCTTGGAAATTTTTGACTAGTTAGGCGTGGAAGTGGCACTCAACAATAGCGAGGCAGTTTTTGACAAGTGCGTTTGTTGAAAGGCTATCATCAGACGAGAATGAGCGAATTTTTGCCTAGATCAAAAATTTTTGGGTTTGAATGGTTTTGAATCCCTTCTTCAATAATTTGGTTATGAATTATCAAATCAAAATTTGAAAGCCATTCTTGGAGATGAAAGTCAAAGGGCATTTTTGACTAGATTTAGTGATTTTCAAGGGCAAAATGATAGGATTTTTTGGCACACATCATCAAATTCGAATTCCACTTTCAAAGGAACATATCAAAAGAGCCTTGGAAGGCTAGGCTACACTTCATCCAACTTTCAATCAATGTTTGAAGACCAAAAGATGAGGTTGACCTCATCTTGAGGATCTCTCCTTATCTTTTATTGAATTAGTTTTGACTTTTCTATTTTTAGAATATCAGATCCATTGTTTTAGGATCGAAACTGATTGTAATAGGCTATAAAACCAAATACATTTGGAGCTCTAGGGTTCGATTTTGGATAGAGTAATGTGCTATTGTACTCAGACTTTTTATGCTAATACGGATCACCCGGGGTTCCTTTCAATTTTGATGTTAGCTTTCCATCTTTCTTTCTACACTATTATATGTGTTGTCAAGCTTTGAATGGATTTTGTTATCATTGTTTAGCTCACTTGTATAGCCTGATAATAGATTTATGGTTGTTATCCCATTGTTTAGCTCATAGCCTGATAATAGATTTCTTGATTGTCTCTTAGACCCTACATTGTACTGGTTTAGCTACAATCTGTTCTTCACCCATCTAAAAGTTATCTGCTGATTAATCAATCTTTGAGAGCATTGTCTATTTGTTTATCATTTCGATGTTTGAATGGCATAAGCTGAATTGAGTTATCCCATTGATCCACATTTACAAAATACAAAAATATTCATTTCTTAAGTTACCAAGCACCTTTGGTCTGCAACCACAAAGGGTTTCTTGGAGTGATAACACAATCCATGTACATACGATGTTTTCTCTTTTGGAAACAATGTATACCCTATATGATATTCGTCCTTCTGTAGCATACGTATATAAATGCTTCACCCTCCTGCAACCCATGTATATATGTGCTTCATCCTCCTGCAAACGATGTATTGTATAAAAATTCCCTCCACATGTGTGAACTTCTTCACATTTATCTTCAAGTCTAGATTCACCACCTTGAAGACTTCCCCTTTGCTGAGATCACCAATCCTCCTTGGCACACATGTAGACTCACTAATTCCAACTCCATCATCTCCACACACTCTCTACATGATATGCAATGTCACAATGACCTCTCTCCTTTATATACAAGTTGTAGGGGTCAACATAGAATCCCCTCCACAAGTCAACATAAAATTAGGCTTTCATTGTGGGTGTGAAGCCCAAACACAAACCCGCAAATCCCATCATCAAACCCATGAAGCCCCACTCAAATATAAGGGGGTTTTCTTTGAACTGAAAGTGTGATGTGGTGCCCACGATGATTTCCACATGCCCAACACCTAGGTTCATGTGATAATACATGCTCGAAGATAATAAAAAATCAACACTCCCTCTTAGCAAGTAAGGTATTCTCACCACACTCCACAAGTGGGGATGCATCTCGATGCTACAAAAGAATCAACACTCCCTCTTAGCGAGGGAGGAATTCCATCCTCCATCACCATCTAGAAGTAGCTCTCTCTCATGTACTGGATCCTCTACCACAACTGCTCTCCAATCCATCTGATTGTATTCTCCGTCTATCATCGAATGAAATCCTGCTCTCTAGTCCTCCTGACTGGCTACATATTCGTTCATTGAATAAAATCATGATTTCTGACATGATCCCATCATGTAAGACATCCTGCTCCTAGAATCCTCCTCCCTATGAACCTCTTATCTAGCCATCTCAACCCATGACACCTACTTGATAGTCTTGGAAGATGCCTCTCTCCCATATGGACCTGATGGTTGGCGCCCACTCAACAATTGACTCTCCATCTAATCCTCCTAACTCCCTCTAAAGTCTCTAAAGTGGTCCCCTTGTGGCGTATCTCTAAGCATGTCCCTCCTCAGAAGACACTTTGAAGAAGTCTACAAGAAGTCCCAGAGGTGTGGTCATGAAGCCCGAAGTTGTTTGAGGAATAAGGACATGAAGGGAAATGTAAATATAGGTAACATAGTCATAGATGGATAGTCCTTTTCATTTCGATTTTGGTGATAAGTGGTACGCCATGTGGTTCCTCACGGTTGAGGAGTTATGGCCTTGTTAAGTTAAGCCCCAAAGAATGGTTAAGAAAACCCTAGTTGGTTACAAGTAAATTAATGAAAGGGTAAAGTGGTTGTAACAATAAATTAAAGAAGTCCTAAAATTAACGAAATAATTTACCTATAAAACGTATATCTACACCTCAAGAAGTCTTTCCTAAGTACAACTCACACACATATCTATTGATTATCTATCATGGATAATTTTAAGGATGGAAATTTATTTTAAAATGTAGAAACCTTGTTGAATCTTAATAGTCCTTAATATGCCAACTACAAAATGTTTGGTGATATTTTTGTAAAAATTTTCAATTTTATAAGGATTTTATATAGTTTGTATAAAATTTTGGCGATTTTTAAGGTAAATTTTTTTTTCGTATAGAATTTGGGCGAATAATTTTTAGAATGGCGAATCTTTTTTTGGCAAAAAGTACGGAAAATTAGTCCATGGGAGAAATTTAATCCCTAAAATTTTCTATGTTATCTCTCTTGTGAAGAACTTTTGGTCTATTGGTGAATCTGAGGTTGAATATGAAGTAACGAGTCTAAGGGTGCAAAGGAAGGTCGAAGGTGAAAGTCTCGGAGTTGCAAAAAATGTGGGTATCCCTTGTTTTTGAGGTATCCACGGGCTACAGGCCAGAAGGGAGCAAATGTACGCCAACTGCAGTGGAGAAAAGCACAAATATCTATGGATAGTAGTGGATCCAATCACGGATATGTGGAAAAGAGTTTGAAGAATATGGTATCTCTTGTTTGTTGAATATGACATGCACTAGGTTGGTTTGTTGATATGAAAAATGTATGCACCAAGTCGTCTTCATGAGTAAAGGTATGTCATTTATATGTTTGGTTGAGTCTTGTATCATGGATGGTATGGAACATGTTTGAGGCATGTCTTGGAGGCCCTTTTGGTATATGGTTGCATATGGTTGAGGTCCATGTTTTGGTGTTATTAATACATGCTTGAGACATATCATTGGTACATTGTATATGGTTGTTAAGATTCATTGTTAGAGGCACATATTTGTGATAGTGGCATATGTTTGAGGCATATATTATGGTATATGGTATGCTACATGCTTGAGGTACATTTTGGTACATGGTTTGTATACTTGATGTTGATATAGTTTATATGAGAAGATCTGGTTGATATATCAATGATAGGGAAAGTGACAAGTTGCATGTTGATGATCAATTACAAGTTGATGTGAAAGTGATAGGTTATAGGTTGATGATCAGTTATAGGTTGATGTGATAGTGACATCTTGGATAAAATTTTAATTCCATGTTGATTATCAGAGGCAATGACAATGGAAGTGATTCTGGTAGTGATAGTTTAGTCTACACTTATATTTCAGGGTGAAAATATGGGGCAAGGAAAGGGGGTTGTAGCCTCCTTATGGTTGAAGCCAGAGAATTAGGGAGTTGTAGCTTCCTTCAGGTTGGAACCTCCTTCCACTTGTAGCTAGTAAATCAAGGAGTTATACCTTCCTTCAGGTTGGATACTGTAAATAGGGGGTCGTATCCTCCTTCTAGTTGTAGTTGGATAATTGGTAAGTTGGTGCTTCCAATGAATGTATTCTTTTGATATATGAGAAAAACATTATGTGGTTTTGTCCCATTTGGGTTTCCACGTAAATTCTAGTGTACATTTTTTTTGTGGATGCCTATTATTCTCTGTTGATTTATACTACTCATGATATATTGATGTTATATTGTTGATGAAATTAATTATTACATATTGTGGTTAAAAGTGATAATAAATTTATCATACTGATTCACCCTCCCTCTTAGTATTCCAACAATTGGTATTAGAGCAGGTCCTTCAAGAAAAAATTTAACCACTGGAAGGAGATCATGGAATACTCTAAGATTGGAGCACTAAGGTTTGATGGTCAGAACTATGCCTTCTGAAATAAAATGATGCAAACCCTTTTATAGGCACATGGATTTGATGTTTGATAGTCATTAGTAGACGTATATGCAATGCCAGCCGCTCCTGCAAATAACAAAGATGGAAAGAAACTCAGTGAAAAAAAATCAAAGGATAAAGGCACCATTCTAAGAACTCTAGATGATTCAATGTTTTCAAAGTTATGCATTGCAATACTACAAAGGATATTTGGGATAAATTTCAAAATATTTACAAAGGATATGTCAAAGTCAAGGGATATAAGCTTCAAAATCTTAGAGAAAAGTTTGAGCAATTGAAGATGAAGGAAGATGAAGACATTGCAACCTACTTTTTTCGAGTTGATGAATTAGTGAACACTATCAAAGGAATGGGAGAAGAAGTTGATGAAGCAATGGTCATTCAAAAGGTTCTAATATCTCTACCTATGATATTTGAGCCTAAGATATCAACCCTAGAAGAAAAAACCGATATTCACAAATTGAGCTTGGATGAGCTACATTGAATATTCACAGCTTATGAAATGAGGATAGAACAAGAGAGCCTAGTCACAAAGGAAGAAATATTCAAGGCATCTAAGAATATAAAAAAGAAGAACAAGCAAAAGTCAAAACCAGATTGTAGCTACAGTGATGATTCAAAGGAATATGAAGAAGTGGAAAACTTCGTAAGAAAGTTGAAAAGAGGAACTGACAAGTACAAAGGTATGATTCCATTGAATTTTTTTAATTGTGACGGTATTGGTCATTTTGCTTCTAAATTTCCTTATGCTAATAATAAAGGTAGTAATCAATAAGAATATCCTAAGAAGAAAAATAAAAATAAAAAAGGAGACAAGAGAAGGAACCAAAATAAATTCTTTAAGAAAAGTTTCTACTCAAAAGAAGAAATCTCCTCATCAGATGAGGATGATGATAGTGACAATGATTCAGAAAGAGTACTCTTCATGGAAGTAGATGATGATGAACAAGATTATGAAGAAGAAGGAGAAGTCAATCTCAGAGAAGAATTAATTAGTACCTAAGAAGAACTGAGGAAAGAAAGAAAGAAACACAAGTCACTCAAGGAAGAATTAAATATGAAAGGATATCAGAATTCCAACTTAGAAGAAATAGAGCAGATAATCACAAAGTTAAAAATCTAGGTAGAAGAAGACAAAAGAATTGAAGAAACACTCATAATTCAGTTAGAAGAAAAGGAGAAGATGATTGAAAGCTTGGAAGTGAAAATAGTCACTTTAAGAAAAGATCTTCAAAAAATGATATGCAGCGGAATAAAACCAAAATATTGGATGAGATAATCAACATTCAAAGGCCATACAATGACAGGTCCGGACTAGGATACAACTGGATGCAGAATGAGAAAGGTTCGAGCTGCAAGACGATAGAACATGAAGGAGAACAAAGAAGCTATGAAAAAATAGTCAGAGGTACTATCAATAAAGAAGAATACAGGAAGACTGAAGAAGAAAATCATAGAGGAACTGGACCACCTATAATATTCAGAACACAAAATAAACAATCAACAACATCTTAAGAAAAAGAAGGCTTCGAAAGAGAAACAAATTTAAGAAGATGCCCTACATCCAAGTATCAAAATATCTTTCTTGGTTTATGTTATTTTTGTAACAATTTTGGCCACAAAGATACAAACTGTAGAGACTATTCCAAGAATAGAAACAACTATGAAGGCTATTCAAACAACCATTATCCTAGAAAGTCACATGAAGCACACAACAAAAATCACAACAGTTTTGGTTCACTAAGTAATTAAGTAGAGTGATACAAGTGAAACAATTTTGGACACATGGCTAAATATTGTAGACTGATTGTTCCTCCAAGGGAACCAAAGAAGAATATTAAATAGGAACCACAAATGATATAAAGAAGGAAGCAGGATCAATTCAACACTGAAGAATGTTCACTTTCTCTACAAGATCAACATAAGAAAATTGGGTGGTATGTTGACAACGGTTGTTCGGACCATATGACATGTGACAAGAATAGGTTTCTGAACCTAAATAAGAAACAAGTTGGATCAATTTCATTTGAAAATGATAACTCAACACAAATTATAGGTAGAGGCAAGATTAGAAGCAAAGATGCCAAGGAAAAAATGTTCTACTGGTTGAAGATATGAAGTAGAATCTACTAAATGTAAATCAAATGTGTGATCAAGGACACAAACTTTTGTTTCACTCAGAAAAAATGTGAGATAAGGAAGAAATGATCAAGAAAGTTGGTGGTTACAACTATAAGAACCCCAAACACCATACATGCCCTGAATGAAATTGGAAAGGAAAGATGTTTCTTAGGAAAGGATTATGAAAGTTAGATCTAGAATAGAAGAATGGATCACATGAAATTTTATAACCTTGTCAAAATCAATAGAAAGGAAGTAGTGAAAGAAATGCCTGAGATTTCAAAGCTAGAAAATACTCTATGTGAGCATTGTCTACAAGGAAAACAAACCAGGACCAAGTTCAAATCAAAAGAGTACTCCACAAAAAAACCATTGGAGATTGTACACACTAACCTATATGGACCTACAAGAATGAAGGGATTAAATGGTGAACACTACTTTATACTATTTGTTGATGACCACAAACGAATTCTTGTACTTTGATTTCTCTGGAAGAAGTTAGAGGCATTCAGACACTTCCAGATATACAAAGATATGGTTAAAACCGAGATGGATTTGATTTTACATCAAATAATTCATGGATTTCTGTTGCAAACATGAATAAAAAGACAATTCTCAGTAGCCAAGACACCTAAGAAAAATGGAGTTGTCGAAAGGAAGAACAAAACAGTACATAAAAGGGCTAGAACCATGTTGAAATATTCCAAGTTGAGTAACATCTTTTGGGGAAAATAAATACATACAATAGTTCATATCCTAAACAAAGGAATGATTAGAAGTAATGATGTTAAGACTCCCTACGATTTATGGAAAGGAATACTGTCAAATTTGAAGCATTTCAAAGTATTTGGAAGCAAATGCTATATCAAAAGAGAAGATGGAAGGATTGGGAAGTTTGAATCCCAAGTTCATAAGGGAATACTAGTTGGGTATTCAAGAAAAAGAAAACCGTATAAATGCTTTATTCCAAGACTCAACAGAATAGTGGAAAACATCAATGTAACAATTGACAGAACAAATGAATGAAAGACCGAATAAAGAAGAAAATATTGAGAAGAGTGGGATGACGAAGAAGGTCTAGAAGAAGAAGAAGAAGAAGAAGAAGAAGAAAAAATAGAATCATATCAAGAGGAAGATGAGTAGAAAATACCTCCCAAGACACATAGCCAACGAGTGTAGAAAAATAATCCACCAAAACATATCATTGGGAATAAAGATCTAGGAGTTGAAAACCAAAGAAGAACAATTTCACTGAAACAAAGGCATCTAGCATTGTTATCCGCAGTTGAACCAAGCTATTTTGAAGAAGGCAAAAATGATGAATAATTGGATCAGATAGAGAAGAATGAAGGCAAAAGAAAAAGAACGTCATTGGTAAAAAGTGGGTTTTCATAAACAAGCTAAACGAGAATCAACAAGTAACTAGAAACAAAGCAAGGTTAGTATGCAAAGGATATACTCAAACTAAAGGTATAGATTTTGAAAATACCTTTTCCCCAATTTCCATAATGGAATCATTCATATTGATCCTAGCCTATGTATGTTCTAAAAGAATCAAGGTATATCACATGGATGCAAAATCATCCTTTCTAAATGGAGAATTAGAAGAAGAAGTCTGCATCGAACATCCTGAAGGGTTTCTACTATCAGAAAAGGAAGATTATGTTTGCAGGTTAAAGAAATCCTTGTATGGACTTAATAAGGCCTGCAAAGAATGGTATTCAAGATTGGACAGGTATCTACAAAAACAAGGATTCAGGAAGGGAAATGTAGAAAACAATCTCTACATAAAAGTGGATCGAGACAATATATTTATAATTGATGTTTATGTAGATGATATTATCTTTGGAAGTGATGATGATAGGATGAGTCAGAAGTTTTCCAAAGACATGCAAAATGAACTCGAAATGTCTTTGCTCGGTGATTTGAATTTATTTTTGGGATTACAAATATTTCAACATGATAAAGGTATTTTCATCTCTCAGACCAAGTACATCAGAGAAATGCTAAAGAAATTTGGAATGGAAGTCTGTAAACCTGTAAGCACTCCTATGCAGACCAGTTGAAAATTTAGCAAGGATGATGAATCTAAGGATGGAGATCAGAGACTCTACATATTAATGATTGGCAGCTTACTCTATGTGACAACGTCAAGACTAGATATGATGGAAGTAGTTGGATGGGTTGCGATATTTAAAGCAAAAAAAAAAAACACATGTTATTGTAGTAAAGAGAATATTTAGATATCTCAAAGCAATAAAATATTTTGGATTATGGTATCCAAAACGGAATGAACTATATTTGGTCGCCTACACAAATGCAGATAGGGAAGGAAACATTGGAGATAGAAGAAGTACAAGTGGAGCAACTTTCTACTTAGGTGAGTGTCTGGTATCATGGCTAAGCACGAAACAATCATCAATATCCTTATCCACAACAAAAGCAGAATATATTGGAGCAACAACATATTGCACTCAAGTTCTCTGGATGAAGCAGACCTTGTAGGACATATAGGTGGAATATGATGATCCTATTTTGATACTCTGTGATAACACCAGTGCTATCGATATCTCTAAGAATCCAATAATGCATTCCAATATGAAACACATTCCCATCAAGTTTCACTTTCTACATGAACATGTTACAGACAAGAACATCAAGCTAGAGTACATTGGGACAAAAGAGAAGATTTCATATATCTTCACCAAACCTCTTCCGAGGAAGACTTTTGAGTATCTTCGACATAAAATTGGAGTAGTTTCTTCTCCATAATGATCCACATGACGTTAGGCACAATAAGACAGGGGGAAAGAAGCAGAAGACATGAAGAATCCAAGTAAAGAAACTTTTGAATTCTTTTCATAGACATCATAGACTTACATGAGGAAGCACCATGAAGAGAAAGAAAATGCTTGTAAATAGAGGAGTAGCCCCAAAGGAGAATTACCCTTTTCCATTGATGTCAAAGGGGGAGAGAAATAACAAATTCATGGAAATAGAGAGAAATAACAAGAGAGTTGATCATATGGGGAGCGATGGTCACAGGGGGAGCATGAGAAGGAGCAAGAGTATTACCAGTCCATCACTGATCCAAAATGGATCCTGAAATACTTAAAAATCAAATTTCTCAAATACTTAATAAAATGACATGATCGCGAAGTGCTCATCGCAATCTTTTTGACGACGCAAACAGATCGAAAAACGAACATTGTATGAGAAATTTATGGAAGTTGGAAAATTTGGTCTTCTCGAGAAAAAAGTAAAAGGGTCAAAGGGACACGTGGCATCTTCAACATGTGAGACTTGGAAGCCTCTGTGCTTGACAAGTGCCAACTCCTGCAACTGACACATGACATTTCAAATATCGAAATTTGGCAGTTTCTAATGTTGACAAGTGGAAAGGGGTGATTGGTCCACATTGTATGGTTTTGGCCAACCATGGGCTTACAGATGGCCCAATCACAGGGTGCCATGTGTCACCCTGGATGGGACCTAAAAGGGTTGAATGAATTTTTTTGTATAACTCCATGGGAGTCGAACCTATGACTTATCCACATAGAAAATTCTTAGAACCAATGTGCTAGCCATATGGGCAAGCACTTAACTTTATAAATTTACCAACTTTTTAAAAATTTAACATTAGCCCCTTTTCTATGTTTAAGGGAGGTGCATTGAATGGAGGCCAGGTCACATGGGAGAATCCTATGACCAGGGGCACAACCTAGTCGTCGGCGCTTAAAGGGCCTAACGCTAGGCCACATGTCACCCATGCGACCAAAAAAAGGTGTGCACGCCCTTTTTTTGGGTGCTTAACCAATTATTTGCCAATTTAGTGGGTTTTTACCTTATATTAATGGATTTTTGGCCAAAAAGAGTGGATCTGGAGCCCAAAAGGAGGTTAGATCTTGGGGGGAAGTTGGATTTCGACCCCCAACTCAGAATCTATATAAACCAGAAGTTTTTGACAGTCCAAAAATGTTAAGATACAACAAAATGATGAATAATTGTGAATCCTAAGCCATTTTTATGCAGGGAAGCCATTAAGAAAGGAAACTTTGGAGGCCATTTGCGGGAGTTACGTTCATCCTTTTTCAGTGCCATTAGTTGTGTTGGATTCTTGAGGTTGATAAGAACACAACTGGACCAATTTGTAATCCATTTGATGTACTTCTGATTTACTTTTGAAGCATTGAAGATTAATAAGAAAGCCCACCCCCCCCACTGAGACAAAGGCCCAAAGACATAGGCAACCTTGTCGAATTCCATTAACAATCTTTGGCATTATGGTTTGTTGTTATTAATGTTTAAATTTTGTTCTATATTATTTATGATGACTGCAACATTATTTCATTAAAATCCTCTTCTTCTCTTAATTCTTAAGTGGTAAATCAACTCATGCATAAACTTAACCATAGTATTTAAAAGATCAATTTCAGATCAAGTGATATCATAGAAGGTTGATAGTTGGTTATTTGAGTTTGCATGATTACCAGGGAAAAGATAAGTCATGGTGAATGAGAGATTGTAGAAGGAGATCCACAAATTGGATCAAGAAAGAGGATATCTCAAAGTGAGAAGATGGCATCGGAAGAAGGACTTTCTCAAAACGAAAGAGAGTTTCAAAATACTTTCTTTTCCATGTCGGAGATGGTAAAAGTGTTGTACGATGATTACTTGAAAAAAAAGAGACCGGTTCAAGGGTAATATTCAAAACAAAACAAAAGTGAAGAAGGAGAGGACCCTCCAAAATCTCCTCCTTCACCTCCTTCATCTCCATGTTCTTCTTTTTCTTCTTCTTCTAGTACAAGTTCAAATTCTACTTCAGCAAGAAAACATTCTCATAAACATAAGCCTGATATGCCATTACTTAAACATGATGTAAAATTTGTTTTGTTTATGTATGATGGAGAAGTTAATGCTGAGAAACTTGATAACTAGGTTAGAGAAATGGAGTTATATCATAATGTGTAGCAAATCAAAGATGAGGCAACCAAAATCAGATTGGTATCGCTTCGTCTTGAAGGCACAACTCTCATCTAGTGGCTAAGTAAGATGCAACATGGAACCCAACAAGTTGGTAAGATTTCATGTGTAACAAGGGCATGTTAGGGACCTAATCTCCCTAGCTCCTCACATAGGTAGAATAATATATTTTCCATGTAATAAAGGCCAACATTAGTTTATACGACCTATTTAATAAATATGAACAAGTCAAGGTAAGAAGACCTAATAGAAGCTTCTGCTTCTAGAAATAGTTTCCGCTAGAAGGTTCTTTAGAAGATAAAATTAGTATAAATAAGAGTTGAACTCTTCTCTGTTGAAAGTTTCCCCCTCGAAGAGACAAGTGAACATTATTTTGTTTCAATAAAGGTATCATTTCTAGTGTTTCTTTTCTCCATATTTTATTTTTCCATTGATATCTACTAAATATTGTTATTTCTACATATTATATTACATCTCATACCTCACAAATAAATACACTATTCCTTATTATTGTATGATTTTACTAACTATTAAAAAAAAAAAACATTCCATCATTTATTAATATGATTACCACACCAAAATCTATTAACATCATACTCTATTTAATATGAAATTTACTCCACGAGAACATACTCTCAATATACTCCAATAATAAACAATAGCAAAGATTAACACCATATTTCATTTATCATTTAATATAAAAAGAAAATCAATAAAGAAGGACATACTCTCAATATTGTCAATAATAACAATGCCATTGCATTCCTGAACTCTTACACTAATATTTATTCATCTTAAGGCCATAAACATCATGTTCCTTTTAAGATGAAATTTAAGTAAACGAGGTCATAAGGTAGATTATAGGGTAATACACCATGTCGTTACATTTATGGACTTGAAAAGTTTTACTAACTAGTTTTGGGTAATATACTATGGATACCGTTGAATATTAGTAAAGGATTCATGAATGGATGACATGAATAACATAACATAAGTAGATTATTATATTAATTCATCGTGAGTTTTTGGTACTTGCAAATAATTAAATTTTATTTTATTTTACAAGATTCCACCTATTTACATATCTAGATTAATTGATTGAACGAACATCAACTAAATATTATAAAATTGATAAAGGAATAGGAATTTCATAGGAGATATGAGATGACTTTTAACTGGTAGATAATATGGAAGCGCGAGTTCTAGGAAATAATATATTCAATTCCAAACTGATGTTTGAGAGTACTACTAGGATTAAATGGAGGTTCTAACAAGGTGGTTACCATCTTTAATTATGTTTATAGGCATTCCTCTATTGGAATCGATAGATTAATTACTCTTTTAATTTTAAATTTCAATTTTAGGGTTGAGAATTGAAGATGCTGGCATATTTTTCATCTTACTTTCAAATTAATGAATGGAATTTAGTGTTCATAATTTCCTTGCATTTATGAATGTATATGTTAACTTGTTTACTTTTTAACATTTACCTAATCATATTAATAAATTACTGTAACACTATCTGATTGCCAAGTTTAGATAATTAACCTACTAATAGAAAACATAGTACCACGTTTAAATTTATGAAAAACATGTTTAAATTCATAGAAGAGTGGCACATCATATACCTGAGGCTTTTTGCAATTTTAATTTATGATATACTCCACGTTTGGATGCCGATTACATTTTATGGGAAACACGTTTAAATTTATGTAAGACGGGCGCCTCATATACCTGATATACCTGAGGCGTTTTGCAATTTTAATTTCTGATATATAGGCCACGTTTTGCAATTTGCAGTTTAAATTTATATTGCAATTTTAATTTATGATATACATGCCACGTTTTTTTTTTTTTTTTTTTTTACTGCAATTAAGGTTTTTTTACTGCATTTAATACTTTTCCCAGCAGGTTTTTTTACTGCATTTAATACTTTTCCTGCATTTAATACTTTTCCCAGCAGGTTTTTTTACTGCATTTAATACTTTTCCCAGCAGGCATAGAATACGATCCGTATGGGCAGGTTTCATGTGTGCTTCCTTTGGATGGTGCGCTCTACAGTGACATTTCCACTCCCTCGGCTGGCGGTTTATCTCCACTCCATCTAATAGCGGTTTCACTTCTACACTTTGTTGCATAGATATCTCTTTATGAAATTCCCTAATCCCTCTGCATTTCAAATCTGTCACTTCCCTGAACCCTAGATTTTCTGGATTGCTAAACCTTGGATAGTTCTGTTGCTTGATCGGTGGCATGTCACTGGATCAGACTAGATCGTTTGGATTGATGAACCTTGGATAGTCTGATTGCCGGATCACTCACCTCTGGTTGGATCAGAGTTCTTCATCTAACTCTTGTGTATCGTTGGCTCGCTATTGCAGCCTTCTTGGGTGTATGGTAAGACTTCTTTTCAATGCTCAAATCATTTCTAGGGTTTTTTTTTATTATTTGCAAAACATCTAGGGTTTCAAGACATCAAGATTACAGTTTTAATTAAATGCTTTTCTAAAAACAAGATTATGCCAATCTGGGGCTCTTGTTTATCAATAATTTAATGAGCTGTATGATTAAGGCATGTTGCATTTCAATTTGTATTGCAGGATACTACCAGATTTATAAAGTTTGATAAGAGGCACTTAGATCCCCTCATTTCCACAAATTTCTGTGAGAATTCTCTCGAATTTATTCACCATGAAATTAGTTTACTCATTAGCATTCAAATCATCTATTTATAATCCTTTGAATTGCACTTTCAAGTTAAAAAAATTGCAGATTAACATTGTTAGCGTTACAACTATGTGATTTATTAAAAAAGGTACCAAATTGAAACCTCGAAAACATGAGCTGTTGGAGTGCACATTATCCACGGTCAAATTTCTGGCATAAATGTATGTAGGTGCACAGATTGTTATACTCCATAATTGATATTAACTGATAGATCGTATCATTATTTTACAAGTCGAAATCTAGTATATCTATTGAATGTTATACTAATTGAGCATTGGATTCTTAAAACATCCGTTAATTGAGCATTGGATTCTTAAAACATTAGATCGTATTGCTATTTTACATGTCGAAATCTAGTATATCTATTGAATGTTATATTAATTGAGCATTGGATTGTCAAATCATTGCTAGGGTACGTTTTTTATTTGCAAAACATATAGGGTTTCGAGACATCAAGAGTACTCTTTACAGTTTTAATAAAAGAAAATTGGATGTTTGTGTTTGCAAGGTAAACATACGGTGGAGAGAAAGCATTGGAAGATATCAATTACTTTCGCCATCTATAGAAAAATTCCAAAACCTTTCAGCCCACAAAGAGAAAATAAAGGCCAATTCTGATCAAAATGCAAAATGCAAAAGTTACATTACAAAACTTTCTTCATAAAACTCCACCGTTGGAAGAATTAGATTCGGAATACCCTGCAATGAAAAGAAACCTTGGGAGTTCAGGTAGATCGTGTTCAGATTTAGAAGAATTTTCAAGGGCTGGTCGATGATCACCTAATTTGTTGCAATCAAACTGTTTATCCTGAAATCGAATTTATGGCAATGAAACTGTTTTTCGTGAAATTGTTTATATCGCAGAATTTATAGTAAAACTTGTTGCTAATAATCGTATATAGTGAGACTGAAATTTATCACAATTTAAAATCATTTAAAATTGATCACAATTTATAATCATTTAATTTATTGTATGGAATTTATCGCAATGACATTGTTTATCGTTGAATTACAATAGTTTATCGTTGAATTACATGTCGAAATCTAGTGAAACTGTTTACCGTGTATTGTTGTTAATCGTTTTTCGTGGCATTGTTTATCACAATGAATTTGTTTACTGTTGAATTACAATTTCATTAACAAATAGTGAAACTGAAATATCACCTGGTTGAGCAGTAATAACAGCCAATAAACTAAAAGATTTATTGTGAACCAAAGATTCATTATGATAAGGAATGAGACTACCGATGCGCTCTTTCTTAAAGTTAGAATGTAAATCACGTGGTTGACCAGTAATAACTGCCAATAAACTGAACAACAAAGTAATAGCTATCCAACCTCCCATTTTCCATAATAAAATTTGTAAACTTTGTATTAGGGGTATTTTAATATTTTAGGGTTTATTAGGGTTAGGGTTTTATTAATTATTTGATTAAATATATTATATGTATTAAAAACAATATAGAGATTAATTATTAATACATTATTAAGTTATATTGATGATGATGATTAACATCCACTAAGACTTAATTGGTCTATTAGACCTTAAGAGGGTTTGTGATCACCATACTTTTGTTGAGTTAAGAGGTTAGGAAGGTTGGTAGTGTGATCAATATTTTGAAAATGAAATCTAATATGGGTATAGGCTGGACAATCTAAGAGACAGTGATTTTCATCTTCAACCTTCCTAGTGTCACAAAGGTGACACACTCTTTCATCCCATGACATTTTAGGAAACGCTCAATTTCACTAGGGTTGATTACATCTTATAATATTAATTATTAATATTTGATTAAGAAGAAAGAGTTTTATTTAAAATAAATTTTGATTACATTTATTATATTAAAAAAATACAATATTAATATTAGTATTAATTATTTGATTAAGTTATTTTATATTTTAAACTAAATGTTTAATAACAATATATTGAAAAAAAAAACAACATTTATATTAACAAAAAAAGTTTATACATAACATTAAGAAAAAATGCAATATCATATATTATATAAGAAAAATACATCATATAACTATTTGATTGCATTTATTGTATCAATAAAAAAAACCACATTTTAAACAAACAAACAAACAAAAAACTATATAAATTTTTTTGAATACATTTATTATGTTAAGAAAAATATAATATCAATTTTAATTATTAATATTAATTATTTCATTATTATTATTTTATATTTTGTTGAATTTAAGATATTTTATATTTGTGGAAAGATATAAATATATTTTTGAAATATTTCATTATAAAAAAATTATCTGAGATGACAATTTTATTTCATTATAAAATATAAAAATAAAATAATATATACAAAAATAACACCATGACATTAAATAATTTGTCATCTTTGTTACACTAAAATGGGTCAATATGAAAAGCACTTCCCCCTAGAATGTCCTTCTATGAACACTTTAGTTGTATGAATCTATCCAAAAAAAGAATACCATGAAATTGATCAGAGTTACTCATAAAGGGATTCAAGTTAAATATTTTACTATTGTAAATCATAATTTATTTTAACTCATTCCTTTCTTCTTTTTTAACAATTGCAAATTGTGACACTAAATAGTGGAATGCATAAATGCACACTCTAATTTTATATATGTTTATTCTGAAGGGATAAATTTTATAGTTCAAGATCATATGTTATCAATGTCCTTAAAAAAGTATGATTCTAAGTTTCATTCTATGTAATATGTCGCATCAGTTCAAGGTTCCTATATTTTTCACAAAGCATCAATTCAAAGTTCATATATTTTTCACAAAGGAAATACTATTAGATTTTTTTTTTAAGCTTCACTAAAGCTTACTTTTCGTAATGTGTGGGACACAAACCAACATTTTCATGCGATGGACATGCCACCGACGTTGCAATATGAATAATAAAAAAGACGTTACAACGTGACAAACATTGTATTGTTGCATTTTGTCGAACATACTAATGTTGGACAATGAAAAACATAGTAATGTTGCAATCTAACAAACATAATAACTTTGGAATTTGATGAACATAAATTGACGTCGTAATGTGATTAACATAGGCATGCCATCGTAACATAAACATACATTGCACTCTAGTTCATGTCATCTCGCCATTGTAATGTAATGAACATTTCCTCATGTTGCAATGTGATGCACTTATTGTAATGTCGCAATGTGACAAACAATTCCAAACATTGCAATGTGTCGAAAAAAATAACTTTTCAACCTACCAAACATATTAACGTCACAATGTGATAAACATATAACGTTGCAATGTGGTGAACATATTAAAGTCACAATGTGACGAACATAGTAACATTGCAATCTACCAAACATAGTATTGTTGCAATGTGACAAACACAGGCATGTCGTATCATTGTGGATAGTAACATCACAATGTAATGAACATAAACAGAGGTTGCAATGTGTCCCACATCGCCCTGTCATTGGAATATGATGAACATTTCTTGGTGTTGCAATGTCATGTACATATCCCGACATCACAATGTGACAAACACTTCCAAACATCGAATGTTACGAAGATATACAGATATCATAATGTGACAAACATTTTCAAACGTCGCAATGTGTCGAACATATATGGATGTGGATAGACATGTTGTCGGATTGTGTTGCACATCATCTTATCGTCGTAATGTGATGAACATTTCCTGATCTTACATTGTTCATCACATTGTGACACACTTTTTGCAATGTCGCAATGTCTTGAACATAGTAACGTTGAAATCTACCAAACATAGTAAGTCGCATTGTGACGAACACATTACATTGCAATGTGATGAAAATATAGTGTTACAATATGACGAACATAGTAACTTCGCATTTTCTCGAACATAGTAACATTGCAATCTATGAAACATAGTAACGTCACAACATGACGAAAATAGGCATGTCATTGCAATGTGGATAGTAGCGTCATAATGTCATAAACATAAATACATGTTGCAAATATGACAAACATATCCTCACCTTGCAATGTGACAAACACTTCCAAGCATCACAATGTGTCAAACATAGTAAAATTGCAATCTAACAAACATCGTAATGTCACAATGTGATGAACATATATGGACGTCGCAATGTGACGAACATATATGGACATCACAATGTGACAATCATTTCAAAATGTCGTAATGTGTCGAACATTGTAATGTTTTCATCTACCATGCATAGTAACATCACAATGTGACCAACATATATAGATGCCCCAATGTGACAAACATTTCCAAACATCGTAATGTGGCAAACATAGTAACAATGCAATCTACCAAACATAGTAACACTGCAATGCAACGAACATATATGGACGTCATATTGTGACAAACATATACACATGTCACAATCTGACAAACAAATACGAACATCGTAATAAGACGAACATAAATTGGTATTGTAATGGGACAAATGTAATGTGATAGACATTTCCAAACGTCACACTGGGAAAAACACAACCTATTGTCGCAACTTGATTTACACAACCCAATGTGTCGACGTGACAAACATTTTTCGATGTCGCAATGTGACGAACATAACCCACTACCAAACTATGACAAACCTATTCCAATGCCATATCGTGAAAAACATAAACCTTTGTCGTAATTTCATGACCATAACCTTAAGATGTCAAGTGACGAACAAAATCTAATGTCACCATGTGATGAACAAAACCTTATGTCGACATGTGATGAACAAAAGTTGATTTCACAATGTGATGAACAAAAACTAATGTTGGCATGTGACGAACAAAACATGATGTCGCAATTTGATGAACAAAATACGATCAACATTTCAATGCAGTAGTGCCATAGTAAAATACGGTGAACATAATCTACATGGCCCACCGTAATGAGATCCACATGGTCAACGAAGGTCAGTCGTGGGCATGTTCAACCATAATAAACTCTGATCAACCATAGTCAACCATGGTCATGGTCAACCTCACTCAACCATGATGAAGGACAACCATGGTCAACCATAGCCAACCTTTCCTTCCCAAAGTCAACCAAGGTATACCAAAGTAAACCATGGTCATGTTCAACCATACTCAACCATAGTCATTTTCAATTAAGGTATTGTTCTATTAATACTTAAATAATATATCATTAATGTATTACTACTTTAGTAATGTATTTATTAAGGCATTAATACTTTAAGAATGTATTTATTAATGCATTATTAATTTATTAATAATTAAATAGGTTACATTATACATTAATATATTAATACTTTACTAATGTTTTTATTAATTCGTTTAATGTATTAAAGRTATGAAATAATTTTTTTTATTATTACTTTAACAATGTATCAATTAATATTGTGTTATTTWATTAATACATCACATTATTAATGCATTAATTAATTTATACTTTAATTTATATATTATGTTAATATAATAATTTATTACTACTTTAGTCATTTATTTTTTTTAAATGTATTAATTAATTAAATTAATACTTTACAATATGCATCAATGTCATTCATAGTCATGACCATAACAAACCATGATGATGGTCCACCATAATCAACCACAATCATTTTCAATAAATGTATTAATGTATTAATACTTTAATAATGTTTTAATAATGTATTAATTTATTATTGTATTAATACTTTAACAATGTATTAGTTAAAACTCTATTAATGTATTAATTAATTTATACATTACATTATTAATGTATTAATATTTAATATGTTACATTATGCATAATTCATTAATACTTTAATTTATATATTACAACAATGTAATAATGTATTGTTAATGCATTAATAGTTTATTAGTTAATTTATACATTACATTATTAATGTATTAATATTTAATATGTTACATTATGCATAATGCATTAATACTTTAATTTATATATTACAACAATGTAATAATGTATTGTTAATGCATTAATAGTTTATTAGGTTACATTATACATTAATGTATAGTTTATTAGGTTACATTATACATTAATGTAATAATATATTACTTTACTTTAGTAATCTATTTTTTTAATACATTTAATGTATTTATTGATATATTTAATGTATTAATTTATTAGTGTATTATTATTTTATCAATGTATTAATTAATTAATTAATTAATCTATTACATTATTAATCTATTAATCATTTAATATATTTAATATGTTATATTAGACATTAATGTAAATTAATACTTTAATTTATAAATATTTATTATATATTATATTAATGTTACATTACACATTAGTATCAATGTATGAGTATTTTAATGTATTAATACATTATACATTAATGTAATGTATTACTAAATACATCAATACATTACATTAACAATGTATCAATCAATTAATATGCTACATTTATACATTGATACTTTAATACATTTATCAATCAATTAATACTATAGTTTATAAAAAATTTATTATATATTAAATTAATGTAATATAAAATTGTTATATTAATTAAATGTATTAATATATTAATGGTAGTTTCTAAGGTATGCAACGTATATCAACCACTTTTATAAAGTGGTTGTTGCTAGTCATAATAATTGTCTCATGAAATAGCAAGCTTGAAAACCTTAATAATACAATTTAAGTTGGTTCAATAAAATAGTAGTGCTAACAATATCATTGTAATTCAACTACTTTATAATTAATTTAATTCTATCCATGACCTTGAACTTATTTAAATTCATTTTAAAGTGGTTTCCATAGTGTCGAGGTATTATCTCATCCCAGATCTTGCTTTAAGGAAATATGGCTCAACAGAATTGAATTGTTAAATTAACTCTCCACCATAACATCACTCTCTTCCATGAGTAACATCTCCATGCCACTGACAGATACTGATTATTATTTCAATTTTAAGTAATAGATCTTTAATTACATATTCTTGAGTTTAAGATAAGTAACATAGATCCATCTTAAACTCATATTTATCAAGTATAGAGAGATCAAATTTCTTGTTGTGTAAATTTAATTTATATATTAATATGTAAATATGTACATACATAGTTATTTAATTGAGTCGACTTTATTTTTTATTTATTTATTTTTATTTTAATGTAACATCATGTGGCAACATCTCCCCATACTGGGCTATAGAGCACCTCAGTGCAAATAAAGCATTACTATAGAGTTTTGTTATTACTGGTGTGAGACTCAAAATAACTACATGATGTATCGACAATGAAAACTTTTTCTTTTCCGATACACATTGTATCGACGACTCCAACATTTTCAACACTTAGCCAAATTTCATGATTTTTAGGGTTCACGACTATCGCAAAAATGCTATGCTTGGCCATTTGAGCCAAATTTAATGACATAGGGGCAAAATCAACCCCCCACAAAACAACAAATCATACAAAAACTTAAATTTAGGGCCTTGACCCCAAATTTGCATGGTTGGAGAAAACACATTTTTACCCAAAAAACTACACATATTTAAGCTTGGTTGTTGTAGCAAACCCATGTAAGCTTGGTGTTGAAACCAGAGTTTAGATACCACTTTGTAGTGTCCCCACTACGTAACCCATAATTTTTTTTATACCAATAAACTAAATGTATCTAACATGACTATTTAAACATGAATGCAACTCTGATTTATCATTCACAAATCAACATATAAATTGCAATAAATTTAGAGTTCATGCACAACAATAAAATCCCATGAATAAAATTGTTAAATAGAGATAAATTTAACACTTATCTTTTAACAACAAATGAGAAATTGACTGCAAGGGATGGACATTCCTCCCAACTGTAGATTTGTTGCTCCAAATCTCAGTAGCAAATTACCCTCGAGTTGAGGATACAATTCCACAAAAGATGGTGTCTCTCTCACAATCCAATTCACTCCCACAACTAGCTATTTTTCTAACATCTCTCCCATTCCTCCAACTACCTTCTCCTCAACCTATGCAACCCAAGGAATTGGGATCACCCTTCACTACACACAGTCCCTCAGGCCTTCCCTCTTCCCTCCAGAGCTCCAACACAAGCTTGAATAGAAATCTCTAATGTTGGGGGCTCCAGGGATGCTAGTTGCCCCAATAAAACTATCAAAACAACCCATTATTCAAGGGAAATTCACTCACACAAAAATCTCCCTCTTTATAGGCCTAACAACCCACTTTCTCATGAAACAATAGCTCTAACAAGCTACCCACAACACCTACAATGGATTTTCTAAAGCTCCAATGCTCTCTACTCCCTTGCTACTCCAAAATATGCATGCAAAAATTTCCCGCAATGGCTACTCGAATTTCACTTTTACCCATGAGAGTTGACTCACATTCCACAAGGTTTATTGTACTTAGCCCCCATGCTCTCATAACTATGAGATGTGACTTTTCCCACCAACCCCTCTTACATGTGTTTAATGATTGGGCTCCCATACACTCAAAAGGAAAATAAAAGAGTTTACTCAAAGTAATATTTTTAGGAAAGTGGGTTGTAATTAACACCCATGAATAATTCCCCCNATCCCCCCCCCCCGTGTATTCCTTCCTTAGGAATTCCTAGACATTCTCCTCTCTTGTGAAAACTTAACCCCCAATTATTTTGTTCATTTCCACCCGCAACTAGTGTCACGTTTATTGTATTATTTCGATCATATACAATGTTTACAAATTATATATTTGACCCAAGACCATACATCGTATTTCATTACACATCACTAAAATAGGGATTATAAATGGAGGTATTACATTCAAGAACATCACAATCCAATAATCATTGAGTTCTCATATTCGGTGTGGTCAAAATTGAACCATTTAAAAGATTTATTATTAGTGACTCAATCATTTCTTATAAAACATTTAATATTACCATCACTTATAATAGCCACAAATATTGGTCATATATTAATATTTCAAGTCCCCAAATTTTCCAAATATTGAGAAGAAATGAGGAGAAAAGTGCATATTGAATGTGCTCTATGATGATTTGTTGATTTACAATGATAGAGGCAAGAAACAAAACATGAGACTCCAACTGTGGAGAAACACACATCTCTCCAGTAATAAGCTTTAACCTAAAAAAAATTAAGTTAGATTGATACAAAATATTGAAAATAACATTCTTCAACATACTATGTCTTGCCTACTACCCTAGCAGCCCACTACAAACAATAAATTCACCAAACAAACTTACTATGCACTCGATTTTTCATATATATATATAGAAACTATAGTTTAACCCAATTTAATTATAAATTTAACTTTTAACTACACAAATAGAAGAATATGTGCAAATAGAGTGTAGGGCGCAAAGTTGATGATGTTGATCCAAACTCAATCCACCACGATTATAACTCAAATATGTAACTAAGATTAATTATGGTTCTTTCTCTCTATATTTTTACTGTTGATATTATGGTAGATGTGGGAGGTATTAACCTCCACATGTAACCTTTGAAGAGATTATAATATTTTGGGAAGCAAGAGAAACCCTAAAACATTGGCTAATAACTCTAGGAGACAAGTCGGCTCAAGAGAATATTTAATATTGAGTTATTAGCCTCCAGAAAGAGAAGTCAGCCCAGTCAAGTGAGATAGAGTCATATAAATAGAGGGTGCTAGAGCTCATTTGTCATACTCACTCTCACAACTGCATAAGACCAATGGTGCACAAGTTTGGAGAGGAATTGTAGCTACTGCAACTGACATTTTGGTTTTGGCTTGGAATTTCTCTTGGTTATTGTTTGGAATTTCCGCTTGGTCTTTGGTTATTCTTTCTTGGTGCTCTAGCCTTGGAGAAAAGTGAGCTACCTTGGTTGGCTATTGGATTGCTTCCAGAATTATTYTGTTTATCAAGGTTAAGGTGCTCGGGGGTGGCCTTTGTGCCTATGGTTGGGTGACAATATTGCTATATTGTCTATGGTGAAAYGAGCACACCTATTTTTCTAACAGTTTATGGGCCCACACTATCTTCAGACAGTCTAACCATTGGAAGATAGATTGGGAGGATTTTATCAGTTACAGTTGCAGTTGYAGTCAATTTTTTTTTGCAGCAACAAAACCCTAACCCTCTTGTTAAGGAACCTTAAGTGAAGAGCTTGACCTAATTCCTAGATATCTTAGTGCACCCTAGCCTAGCGCACCTCCTAGTACTCTCAACAAKCCAAGGCGRCAAGTTTGAGTTTTTGGTCAAAGTCAAAGGTTGACCAAGTCAAATCAATCATGACTTACTCTATGAAGTTAGAAAACAAATTAGAAGGGGCTTCTAACTTCAGAGCATGGAAGACAAGGATTGACCTTGGCCTTGCCAAGAATAACGTGTTGGATATCGTGAAAGGCAAGGTCATGGAACCACAGTTTGAAGAAGGAAAAGACAAGGAACCTTAAAACATTGCAATTATGGAGAAGTTCAAGGACAATGACATCAATGCTATGAGTATCATAGTGGACTCTATAAACACCACTTGATACCCTACAACTCTCATATTGACTCATCTAAGAATATGTATGATGCCCTAACTAACCTCTTCTCAGTGAAAAACATTGGACAAGTAATGAGTCTAAAGAACGAGCTCCGTGACATGAAAATGAATGATGATGAAAACATAACATCATACTTTGTAAGAATCTCTTAGTTAAGAGATCAACTACAAGCTATTGAAGAATTCATTTCAGAAAGTGAACTGGTAAATATAGTACCCAATGGCCTTCCCAACACATGGGATGCATTTGATGCAAGAATTAACACAAGAAAGAAGTATCCCACATTTGAATAACTTTGGACTTGTTGTGCACAAGAAGAATCAAGTTAGAAAAAAAGAGAAATCCCAAAAGAAATATTATGATCAAGCCTTCACAGCAAAATTCAAGAATCAAGAATAAGACGAAGTTTGGCTTAAGGAAGAAACCAAATCAAGAAAAGGATATGCCAAAAATACAATGCTTCAACTGTCGAAAATATGGTCATTACAGGAACCACTGTCTTGAGTTAAAAAAAAGGAAGGAAACAAACAGAGCAAAAGTTGTTGAAGAAAGGGAACCCTCAAAGAAACCCAAGTAGGATAAAACCAACTTCTTCTTCTAGTCAAGATGAAGTACATTGAAAAATTCCTAAGGAATCTATTATATAAGTAACAACTGCAAGATAGGCTGACATCAGACTTGAAGAGACCTAGAAGGAGTCAAATAAAAAAGAATTCATTAATCAAGAGGAAATTAGAATAAGATGTGTGACACTTTGCAGAAGGAAATAAGGATGCATATGGAAGCATGGATTCTCTTAGATGGAGGGATTTGATTACATAATTCCAAAAGAAGAACATGCATTCATGCATGAAGATAGGATTAGGAGGTATCTAATCCTAAATGATATGATCCATTGAAAATCCGTGAAGATTATGAAGTATTTGTCCATGTTCCCCATTGAAAGTAGCAGCCATGATAAGCAGCACGTGTTCAGTTTGACTCTGGAAGAAGTCTTCTTTGAAAATAATTCTTAAGTATTCTTGGTTGTCCATATACATCTATGTTCCTATGATGAAAGGAAGAAGTTATAATCTTCACGAAGGAAGGGAATCGAATCTATAGAAGACTCCATGGACCCCAAAGTTAAAGAGGAACATGAGGAAGAACATGAATATTCCAAGAAAGAAAGAAAATATAGAACAACTAGTTATTATACCGATAATTGTAAGACTACTAGCTTGGTTTGAACCCACTAGAAGAAATCAAGAAAAAGAAGTGGAAGTTGTGATGAAGAATATTGTATGTAAGAAAATGTGAAAAAGACTTACGAATGGAAGCATTGTGAGATTCAGAACTAGAGGTTTTTCCAAAAGTAGGGAGAAGACTACGAGGACAACTTGTTCCAGTAAACTAGATATACCTCTTGCAGTATCCATGGATTGAAATTTACATGTAAAAGACTGTTCTTCCCAATAAAGAAAAATGAGAAAGAAGCTTATACCAGAAAGAGACCCATGTATGCAAATGGAATAAGACCCTGTATGGATTCAAGCAACTTGATGCAAAGTATCTCATATACAACAGTAGTGTGGCAAAAAATTCCTATGATAGAGAAAGTATATCATAATGGTTACTCAAAAGTACGGGATGATGGATTGCAAATCCATGGCTAACTCCCATGATAACAGATCTTAAGAAGTTGAAGAGACTCTAATCCAATAGACTCGTATCTGTATTAACAATTGATTACCTCGTTAATTTATTTGGAGAATACTCAACCAAACATTTGTTTTTGTGTGATGTTTAAATTATGACATACTACTGCATGAATTTATTGATTTGGATTGGGAAGGGAGTGTCGATGACAGAAGAAATGATACTTAGATATGTTTCAGTTTGAGATTTGCCATGATGTCATGGGCTAGCAGGAAACAAAATTATGTTTCACTCAACACTACATAAGAAAAGTATATTGCAACTTGTGATGCTTGTACAAAAGCAATGTGGCTCCATAAGTTGGTTTATGGATCGTTTAATCAGATGTTGAATTCGACCATGATATACTGTAATGATCAGAGCTATGTGAATCTTTCAAAGAAATCAGTGTTCTATGACAGGTCGAAGTACATTGAGATCAAGAATTATATTCTCCATGATAAAGTCCAGAAGAGAGAAGTGGTTCTCTAATATATCTCCATAGATGAGCAGATAACAGATATTTTAGTAAAGCCTTTGTCCAAGATCAAAAGTTTGCCTACTTAAGAGACAAGTTGGGGCTCATGGAGACAACTTCCTTATTGGAAAAGAAAGTGATTATTCCCAGGTTGGGAGGGAGCACTGATATGTTATTGATTTATGGACAATCATTTTCCAGTTCGGAAAATGGTCCAGGATGGGCAGTTCCTTTCCAATTTGGAAAGAGGTTCGAGATTTCTAACAAACAGGCATTTTCCAGTTCGGAAAATGGTCCAGATCGGAGAGTTATTTTCGTATTGAAAATGGTCTGATAGATTGTTGATGTACCATAGACAGTGATTCCCCTTGTGGACAGTGTGGGGGAATGGTCTAGGACATTCATTCTTCTTGGAAGTCACTCTGACTAGTGGTCAATTAGAATGGCCTGCCTCATCGTGCAGTCATTCTTTCGAAGTTCACGGTTGTGAGAAGTTTCGAAGAATGGTATGTTTTGGAGGTTGGTGCAGAACAATCATTTCCATTAGGAAATGGTCCAAAAATTCATTCCCTAGGGCAGACTCATTCTCTCTAGGTTGCGCTGTGATTAGTGCTGGAGGAATAACCCAGTTAGGTGAATGGTCCAGGTTCAACAATCTGGGGAAGGCATTCCCTAGGGAAGATTCATTCTCTCTAGGTTGCACTATGATTAGTGCTAGAGGAATGGTCCAGGCTCAGAAATCAAGGACAATTATTCTTCTATGCTTCGGAAGAATAGTCCAGATAGCCCATGGCTGATGTTTTACTTTATGAGGGAAGATGCTCTTCCATATCTCACAGATGTGAGTGGAAGAATGGCCCAGATGAATCATTTTGTATCATGATATTGTTATGAAGGTTGATATCAGATGATATGTTGTGGAGACTGTATGTCTCTGGACAACAATTGTATGCTATTGTGGTGGATGTGTTCCCCTAGTTGTGACTATGTTTCACTGGTTAGTAGCCATGCATTACTAGGTGTGGTTGTGTACTAATGGATAATAGTTGTGTACTACTATGGATAGACACATTTGTGTTCTATTGGATGACATTGTTCTGATTTCCATGGAGACTATCTAGTTGGATAAGTGATGATTGTGCTCGTGATTTGATCACGAGATAGTCTGTGTGGCTATGATGATGCTACCGGTTGAATGGTGTGTTTGTGATGAGGACCATTTCCTTTAATACCTCCCTAGCTAGGAGGGAGTGTTGATATTATGGTATCCGCAGGAGGTATTAACCTCCACATGTAAACTTTGATGAGACTAGAATATTTCTGAAGCAAGAGAAACCCTAAAACGTTGGATAATAACTCTAGGAGACAAGTAAGCTCAAGAGAATATTTAATATTGAGTTATTAGCTTCTAGAAAGAGAAGTCAACCTAGTCAAGTGAGATAGAGTAGTATAGATAGAGGGTGCTAGAGCTCATTTGTGCTCTATGATTATTTTTTACTTTACAATGATAGAGACAAGAAGCAAGACAAGAAAGTGCAATTGCGAAGAAACACAAAACTCTCCAGTAATAAAATTTAAATATGCACCTCAAACAAGATAGATTGATATAAAAATATTGAAAATGACATTCTTTAACATACTATGTATTTCCTACCACCCTAGCAACCCACTACCAACAATAAATACACAAAACAAATTTACGATACACTAAAATTTTCACATATATATATATAAATTGAAACTATAATATAACCCAATTTCATTATAAATGATATATTTAACTTTTTAATGATATATTTAACTTGTGACTAGACACAAATAGAAGAATATGTGCAAATAAATTGTAGGGTTGCAAAGTTGATGATGTTAATTTAAACTCAATCGACCATGCTCATAACTCAAATATGTAAATACGATTAATTGTGGTTCTTTCTCTATATCTTCTTATAAGATCAAAATGTCTCGAAAAACTTTCTCATGTACTTCAAACTCCTAAAAAAAATCAAAATTAAAGATCAAATGTGGTTCTTTCTCTATCTTCTTATAAAATCAAAATGCCCCAAATTTTTTCTCATATATTTCAAACTCCTTAAAAAAAAAAACCATTAAAAAAACCTCCTATTTCTATTTTTCTCCACATTTCCAAAAAAAAGAAACCATCCCCTTCATACCATTTCATCCTTTTATATAATTCAATTTATATAAAATAAAAATATATGATTTTATATGAAATTGGACTTCATTCCTCTCCTCATGTCTCCGAAAGCATTATGATCACCATATATGATTACGATCCACATATAGTTTCTACTACGTAGTATCTCTTCTTTAAAGTCAAAGTAGGATATTTAATAAACACATCAGCCACTCCTTTATATATATGTTCACCGACATAGTTAGTCACCGCACTTATCTCTGTATGATGTACATGGTTATTGTATTTTAATGCCTAGTGACTTAGTATATATATGCTAAACATAAAATACAACCAATGTAAATCTCGACATAGTTAGTCAACTGCACTTATCTATATATATAATGTATACGGTTATTATATTTTAATGCCTAGTGATCTAGTATTTTATATATAATGCACACTTATCTCTATATATAATGTATACGGTATTATACGGTTATTATATTTTAATGCCTAGTGAATTAGTATTTTATATATAATGCACGGCAGGTTATATATATATATATATAAACAACCAAT
>SNQJ01S0000771.1:95436-113072 GCA_010110895.2 Picea sitchensis | reverse complement strand
GATGATGTTAATTTAAACTCAATCGACCATGCTCATAACTCAAATATGTAAATACGATTAATTGTGGTTCTTTCTCTATATCTTCTTATAAGATCAAAATGTCTCGAAAAACTTTCTCATGTACTTCAAACTCCTAAAAAAAAATTAAAATTAAAGATCAAATGTGGTTCTTTCTCTATCTTCTTATAAAATCAAAATGCCCCAAATTTTTTCTCATATATTTCAAACTCCTTAAAAAAAAAAAACATTAAAAAAACCTCCTATTTCTATTTTTCTCCACATTTCCAAAAAAAAAGAAACCATCCCCTTCATACCATTTCATCCTTTTATATAATTCAATTTATATAAAATAAAAATATATGATTTTATATGAAATTGGACTTCATTCCTCTCCTCATGTCTCCGAAAGCATTATGATCACCATATATGANATATATGTTTGTTTCAAAATTAAACAAATATATCTCATAAATGCATACACTATATAATTTAATTATCTTCAAATTATTATATATGTTTTGTTATTTAATACTAATATAAGAAAGAATTCATTTTAGCATACTATATAAAGTAATTATAAGTCTAAATGTAAATACATATAATCAACTATGAAGATCTATGTACATACAAATTCTTCCTGCTAACCTCCCCTAATCTCGAAGGAATTTTGTCAAAAGTTATAGTTTCCTTTGAATGATCAGAACTTTGACCACAAAACATTTCCCTTAAATGTTTTGATTCATTTTAAGATGGTCGAGATCATTCGAATGTTGAGAAAAATGACTAGATCAAGATGAAACTTTACCTAGCCAGGAAAAAATAAACCCATTGAAAAGGTTGATTTTGTCTAATTAATTCACTCCCATACAAGCTACCTTGACATGCAATACTTTCCTCCAACGGCCTACATTTTTATGATCACACCATAGTCACTATAACATTTACCTAGCCTATGCATTAATTTCATGACTTTATACAACTTTTCTTTCCATGGCATAAATCCCCTGTTGAGTGGAGCTAAAAGTAGGGAGGATCCCATTACATCCTCATTTCCTACGATAGGTATTCTAGCGATCGACAATGTTTATCTAAGGAAAATGAACTTTCTTACCCGCTACCATGATCACAAGGTATGGGAGGATATATGGTGGGGATTATATCCACCCCTTTAAAAGTTTATATCCTTATATGGTCTAGAATGATCAGTTGTAGAATCCTACCCATTTACATCCAAAATTACATGTCAAATTGTGTTCATAAGAATAATCATTTGGGAAAATTTCTTGTATCCTACAGGACACACTTGCAAAGAAAAAATCAAGCATCATACCACATGATAAAGAAAACATAACAACCTTTCTTGTTATTGATCATTGTACTTAGTTTCACTACCATTAGACTCCCACAAGGTCAACAATGTGTAGGCTCGTTTACAATACATGTAAGAAAAAACATCCTAAACACATTCCTATTGGGACCATATACATATCAATTGGTAAGATCATGTATAGATCTAAACCATATGCATATGCTTGTATAGATCTAAACCATATACATCTACCTCATGGTAATCATGTATGCATAAATATGGAATTGCAACCTCAACAGTAACATTGTATTGCAACATATATTATTACATGTATTAACAAATCAAAATATTACGTCGCATAATCATATATCCAAAGGGATCACACATAGGACTATACTAGCTCATAAGTACAAAAGGGTTTAGTCAACCCCTATTCAATAAGTGGTTGACTTGAACCATAACAAAATAGAAGCTAAAACATTGTCCACATTAATAATATATAGGAAAAGTCTCAATCCATTAAGTACATTAATATGCATTGTTATTGCATCTAACCATGTTTACTAAGCAACTAGGAACTAATTTTTTTTATAATATTAAATTAACATCTCTCTCAATGCACCTCATAGCATATATTGTTTTTAGTTCTCCACCTCCTTATAAACGAGGTCAACTTACTTTATCTCAAAAAAATGGACTTGCTTTCCCAATGCCATGATCACAAGGTATTTGAAGATATATGGTAACAATTATCTCCACCCCTCTCGACATTTGTACACCTATATGGTCTAGAATGACTAATTGTAGAACCTTACCCATTTACATCCAAACTAACATGTCAAGTTGTGTCCAAAAGAATAATCACTTAGACAAGTTTCTTATATCTTTCATGACACACTTGTTAAGAAAAAATCAAACATTATATCACATGATAAATAAAATCTAATAGTGTTTCTCGTTAATGATCATAGTACTTGGTTTCACTTCCATTAGACTCCCACAAAGTCAACAATTTGTAGATATGTTCACCAATACATGTAAGTAAAAACATCTTAACCACATTCCCACTAGGATCATGTACATCTCAACTAGTAAATGTATAGATCTAAAACATATACATCTATCTCATAGTAAACATATATGCATAAATATACTCATAGTAAGCATGTATGCATAAATATGGAATTGTAACCTCACATTAACATCATATTGCAATATATACTATTACATGTATTGACAAATCATGATCTCTGATCTAGGAGCTTGATGGGGCTCAAAAAGGCCTAAAAATCAAAGTTCTCGGAATGGATTCAAAACGGACCTGTGCGTAGGCCTCATCGATACAAACCCAACACAACTTGAACGAGTTCAAATGGACATTGTATGCTCCTGATATGGCGATCTGTTCATTTTTCCAAACAGACAAAACAAATGATGACTGTACAATCCGCACAGTGCCACGTGGTAGTTGACTGTACATGTCGTATGACCGTACAACTGACGTGGCAGGCATAGTTGGCGATGATGTGGTAGGGTCCTTATAGCTGACGTGGAAGGCTTACTGGGCGTACAGACTGATGACGTGGTAGGTACAGGTGGACCAATCAGGAAGTGACATGTGTCACCACTACAAGGGTGAAACATGGCACGTCCATACGGAGACACATGGAAGACAATGACTGGGCAAGTGGTCAGTGATAGGGAAGACAGCTGAACCAATGAGCATTTGATGCATGGCAGATTATGTGGGTGAGTGGTGAGGTGCCACGTGGCCCAGAAATGGGCTTCCACATGGCACCTCTACATTGGTCATATTATTTGGTAAAATTTTGGGAGTTCACCGGATTTGAACCCTCGACCTCTCGTATGGGCTAGTGATTTGGTAGGGCGGGCTAGACAACCCGCCATCATTGGTTCTTGAAATGTTATATGGTAAATTTTTATTTAAAGTGTTGAATGTGGTAAATCGGTGGAGGAAAGGGTTGGGGCTAGGCCCTAGCGCTCAGTCGCACCACTACACATGACCATTGTAAGTGACCTGCTCCATAACTTTGGCAGATGGATATGGGATCTAGCCCACGAGTTTTGGTACTCCCCACACCTCTTACCATATGACCCGATGTAAACGGTTGGTGCGCGGTATGTGGCATAGCCCCTGGGTGTATACATGTCCCCTCCATAAACGAATATCGCGGATTTTGTTGGGTTAGCCCGGGTCGGTCAGGCTAGCCCGTCGAGCAAGGGCTACATTTGTGTTGGTGTGTGGATCTAAGCCTGTGGGCACATAGCCACCTGTAAGCAACCAGGAGCCGAGGTACAGGGGGGGCAGTGCACCCAGTTTTAGCTCGAGGCCACATGCAGGTGTCTCCATATGACCAGGGGTGCGAGAAAAAGGGGTTGCACCCTATTCATATGAAAAAGTGGGTTTATTAACCTTATAATAGTGATTTTTAATGTTTTGTTAGCAGATTTGATGGATTTTATCCATTTTTTAGGGATCTTGGGCCCTTTTTAAGGCCAGATCTTGGGGGGAAGTTGGGAGATGGTAACCAAATTTAGATCTATATAAAGTAGGTCTTCTTGAGTCCATGAGAGGGGATTCAAAGCAGAGTTATGCTGAAGATTTTCCAAGCCAAAGACATTTTTATGCAGGGAAGTTGTTGAGTAGAACACCTTTGCAAGCCATTTCTGGGAGCTCCGGTCATCCGATTTGAGTGTCGTTTCTTCTGTTGGGTTCTTGAGATATGGTAGAACAAGAACAAATCAATTTTGTAACCTTTTGGCACTACTGAGTTGTACTTATTGAGCTTTGAAAATAAATAAGAAAGCCTCACCCACTGGGACAAAGGCCCAGAGATGTAGGCGAGATTGTCGAACTTGGTTATCACATTGGTGTTATGGTTTGTTGTTTTTTATTCTTTATTTCATATATGCATATATGTATATGGCTATTATGATTCTTCTATACTTCTTCCTCTTTCATTCAGCTTCCTAAATTGGTTAATAAACACATGCATAATAAAACAACCATAGTCGTGTAAAAGATATTTTGGGATCAATCTCACACCCTATAATTATATATTCAAGATGACCACACATTGGACTATACTAATTCATAAGTACAAAAGGATTAAGTTAATCCCTACTCAACATGTAGTTCACTCAAACCAAACTAGACCATTGTCCACATTAATAATACATAGGAAAAGTCTCAATCCATTAAGTACATCAATATGTATATTCATTACATCTAACCATGCTTAGTAAGCAATTAACAAATAATTTGTTTTTATCTAAATTCAAATTTCCATCAAATGCACCTCATAACATATATTGTTTTTGGTTCTTCACTTCCATATAAACAAGGTCAATTGACTCTATCTTAAGAAATATTATTGGAACTAGATACCAAACATAGGGCTTTGACAAGCAAATAAGTTAGACATTAATGGGTGGGGGCACTACAAAGTGTGATTAATATATGAAGACCTGCTTGTTTGAGTAGTAAAAACTATGATAAAAAAAACTAGAAAACTAATCGTTCTTTTATAAATGTTATTTTTTTGTGTGACATCTTAGTGATGATATTCCAAGCCATTATACACATTAAGATAACAATTCCTTAAATCAAGCATATTTCCTTAAAGCAAGACTTAGGATGAGATAATATTACTCGAACTATTTTTTGTGATGAAATAGATACCAAACATATTACTGGAACTAATACCAAACATAGGGCTTTGACAAGCAAAGTAGTATTTCTTTTGTGATGAAATATTATATTATTTCATCTTAAAATCGAACTATTTTTTGTGTGGCTTGGAATACTAGGATGAGATAATACCTTAAAATAATGGTTTCCATACTGCCGAGGTATTATCTCATGCTAGATCGAACTAATAAGCAAGATCTTACTTAAAACGAATTGAGTTGTTAAATTAACTGTGTACCATAGCATCACTCTCTTCCATGAGTAACATCTCCACCCCCACCCACGGGATATTATTTATTAGTTCGATTTCAAGTAATAAATATTTAATTTCATATTTGTGAATTTAAAATAATTGCCATAGATCTATCTTAAATCTCGATTTATAGATATATTATTATATAAATATATATATTCATAGTTATTTAATTAAGTAGACTTTATTTATTATTATTTATTTTAATTTTAATGTAACGTTATCTAATGTAACATCCCATGACAACATCTCCCCATACCAAACTATAAAGAGATGCAATTAAGACATTACTGCAAAGTTTTGTTATTGTTGGTGTTGGACTCAAATGAAGTACATATGGATTTATAGATATATTATTATATAAATATATACATACATATTTATTTAATTAAGTAGACTTTATTTATTTTAATTTTAATGTAATGTTATCTAATGTAACATCCCATGACAACATCTCCCCATACCAAACTATAAAGAGATGCAATTAAGACATTATTGAAATCTTTTGGTGATCCAATAAATTGCACATCATTATAACTAACATTGTGTTATGGCTCAAATTTTGACTTAGGGATTCATTATAACTAACATTGTGTTATGACTTCAATTTTGATTTAGGAGACCCAATCCCTAAACTAGTTTAGCGGATCTAGCTTCATCATAAGTTTAAGCTAAGGTCAAGATATCCGTAGGGCATAGTTATTTTATTTATATATATTCATTTTTCTTTGTAGAAGGATCGATTATAGAAGCTTATTAGGTCCTTTTATAAAATTCTATATTATTCTTTAAACTATGTAATTGAATATTATTTTTTCTTTTTCTTGTGCGCATCTATCAAGATAGTCCAAATGTAAATCTTAGAATTCCGAAAAGGATACAAGAATATAGGTTAAATTCTAATAGCTAACCGAGCATCGTTCTAGTTGTGAACATATCTAGAAATTTTGTAATTATAATCTAATCAATTCCCGAACAAGTACTCATTACTATGAATTGCGAACCCGTACAATGCTTTAGTACAACAGTTCTGGCATTTACGATTTTTAAATAGATCGATATGAAGAACAGAGAAACACATTCTGATTGTCATCAATTATGCACACTAACTAAGTTACTTGCTAACTGGTCATCAATTATGCATAGTAACTAAGTTCAAATAGGAAGATAAATAAACAATCTATCTATCAAAGTTTCGGTTATATTAATTCTAATGACAATAAATAAATAGAAAGTACCCGTCACCGAAGGAATTTGAGATGCTTGTTGGAACTTTGCGACGACTTTGCCGAATATTATGTTGATCTTCACAAAACTTGATCATCCATTGAATGCCTCCCTACCAATGCAATGGGTACTTTTCTTCCCCTCTGCCCTCGAGTCGCAACAAAGCTATACAAATTCAAATTCAAGGTTATGAACTTTCTACTCGCAAATGAGAAGATCTCATCAATGAACACACTACACTGTCCAATTCTTAAGAATAATACTCAAAATTCTACGATCATTACAATAATCGTCCAACAATAGGGTAGAATCTCTCTCTCATCTTCATCCTCATCCTCATTCCATTATTTTATAGATAAAATCCATTTTGACACACAACCCCATGTATAATTAGCTAAATTAAAATTTAACTTATTTGTATTATTCACCCCTTTATTTTATAGATAAAATCCATTTTGACACACAACCTCATGCATAATTAACTAAATTAGAATTTAATTTATGTGTATTATTCACCCATTGACATGTCAATCTCATGCAAATTGCACCTAAAATTATTCTTTTTTATTTTTATTTAAAAATCAATTTCTCTCACCCACTTTTTATTCCCCTAAATTTACTCCTAGGTGTTCTCTATATTGTCATGAAATGAGAGACACTTTCACGCTAAACCTAGTAGAAGAGAAGAAGAATTTAATCAAGAACGTAAATGACATATCAATCACACAATACACTGAGATATTACCCTGGAAATTCTTAACCGAAAAAACTAGCATTCCTTGAGCATTTTGCTCTCTTCTTGTCTTATTCAATCTTAATAAAATGTTACATGTCTAACCTTGGTCCACACCTAAGACACAATCAACATCATACCCTATTTCCTGTGCAAGAACAACCCTGTAGTCAATCTGACTTACATCTACATGAACAACAACTTACGATCACACATGCATTTCTTAAGTTTTATGATGGTTAGCTCATGCATGTGGTTTATTTCAATTTTTGTTTAGTATTAACTGAACCATAACCTATATGGAGCTTCACTACTTATCCTAAAAACACTTCATTGAATGTTGATCTAATGTTGACTTGTGAATTAGCTTCAACATTTAAACTTCTCATAATTTGGAAACAAAAGATATAAACAAAGTGATGTAACAAACCAATGATACTTTAGATCTGTTAATGCAAACTGAAGTTTTGAAATGATCATTTAGATATGTTAATGCAAACTGAAGTTTTGAAGTGAGAATTGATAGGAGATGGGTCTCTAACTAGTTATTGTTACTTATGGTGTATCTCACTTTTTAAACAAAGTGATGTAACAAATCAATGATACTTTAGATATGTTAATGCAAACTGAAGTTTTGAAATGATACTTTAGATATGTTAATGCAAACTAAAGTTTTGAAGTGAGAATGGATAGAAGATGTGTCTCTAACTAGTTATTGTTACTTATGTCGCACCTCACTTTTTAGTAGAATTAATTTTTTATAATTTGTTAAAACTATTTCATTATTGGTAACTCTCATTATATTTTCTTTTTTCTACTTGAAACATAGATACTTTACACATCCCACCATCATTACAATATTGTAAAAAATCTATCTAAAATATTAATATTAATATATTTACATAAAAATACACATCAATTTTGAAGATGTTACAACCCTTTCATACTCCATGTAGGGGCCATATTAAATTTAACATCAAATAATTAATCAAACAAAACAATAACTTCTACTTGATTTATGAAACTCAGTAATTTCTTATAAATTCAGCATATACGCATATAAATTGATCAACGAATAATAAAATTCATAACAGAATAAACAAATACGAAATTTAAAATACCTTGGTCTGATGCTAACCCTCCGCTTTCCACTTGCCTTATTGACCTTCCTGCTGCTCCCTTTCCCAGCTTGAAGCCATGGACCAACTCTGCCCAAAACCGAGTTTCCACCCTGCCAACTAGGACAACTACCTATCTCCAGGATACCATATGGATATCCTGGCCCCCGTGCCCAAAACCCCTAGCAAATCGGTGCCCCTGTACTAACCCTTCCTGACTACAGAACTCAAAACTCCCGTGTACAATCCCAGAGAACCCTCCAAAATAATATTCCCCATAGAAAATGATCCCCTTCCTTCGTAAACCTCCTCCCCTCGTATCCCTCCTTCACTGCCCTTTCACCCCATTTACTGCCTTACCTACACATAGTTAATGCCCCTTATCCAATTATTTAATGTTCCCTATCCGTTTATTAATGCCCCTTGTCCTATTATTTAATGTTCCCTATCTGTTTATTAATGCCCCTTATCCCTTCCGTATACGTAACCTTTAATTTACCAATTAAATTTATTATCCCTTTTAAATTTAATACCCATGTTATTGAATATAATAGGTAGTTAATTAATTAATTAATTAATCAAAACTATAACCTTTAATTAATTAATAAATACTTAATTAATATCATTAAAACAATCTTTATTTAGTTTTTAGTTTTTAACATGTTAGAAAAAATTAATTACCTAATAAATCTTTTACTTAATAATCCCTAAATATATATTCTACTAAGGTTGTTACACTCTACCATCTCCATACCAAATAAAAATGCCTTTAACATATATCTCTAAAGACCTTGAGCTACCGAATATCTCTAAAGACCCCAATGAGCTACCCATGCCAAATAGTGAAGCTACATGAACACTCGTAATATTTTTAATATAAACTTTGCTAATTTTAAACAAACTTTACTTTTCCTTAAATATAAAAGGAAAAAAGTATATGAAAGGTAGTAACAATCTATTAAAAGTGATAATTTAAAATATAAACTTTGCTTATTCTAAACCAACTTTATTAAGGTAGTAACAATCTACTAAAAGTGATAATTTAAAATATAAACTTTGCTTATTTTAAACCAACTTTATTAACTAGTAACAATCTACTAAAAGTGATAATAAAGTACTAAAAGTGATAATAATTTATAATTTAAAAGTGAAAAATGATTTTTGAAATAAAAATTAAAAGAAAATGATTTAAAAATATTTTAAAAATTAGAATATATACATATATATAATTATGAAAGAGAAATGAATACTTCAAATTATGAGGTTGCTCAAAAAGCTTCTTAGAAGTGGAGTTAGGGGGATTAAACTCCACTGGGAAGGGAAAGGGGGTTGAAAGCCTAAGAATAAGCTAAGCTAAAGGGCTAAATCCCAAAAGAATATTATATTATTATTCATAAAAACTAAGGTATTGACATAACCTATGTTATCTTAAGTTCCTATGGTAAGGGAATGAATTACAAGTGGAGCCTATGAAGCTTCATGAAGACAAGTGTCTAGGAGGGGACATGCAGATATATTGGGAAACTTGGTGTATTTCAGGAGGAATCTCGTCATTCTGGAAGAGGGGGGAGACTCTTACACTCCATCGTTTTGCGATATTCATGGAGGGCTCTTCTCGTCATTCAAGGGAGGAGGGTAACCTTCATTTATTATCAGGGGATTCCATTTACCATTCACGATTCGTCTTTCACCATTGAGGCATTCCACCATTCCATCATTTCTGGTCTCTCCATCTTGCATGCACTCCTTCAAATATACCTTGTACCCTTCTTGTTACGAGAAACACACCTTTACCTTACCTGAAGGATGTTATTTCCATCACATGTACCTGTACCTGGTTGACTTAAGCGCTGGACTGAAGAAGCGAGTTTTCAGGCCCGTGGGATTGAAGAAGAGGGTTGCTAGGCCCGTGGGATTGAAGATGCGAGTTGCCAGGTCCGTGAGAAACTCTCTTTAGGTGAGAGAATTGTTGGGAATTGATTTCTTGAGGGAGTCCAGCTGCAACTACAGTGCTCTAAGATTTCCTATCCAAGTTGTTGCTAAAGCCCTGGAAGGGAAGTGGGGTAGCCAAAGGACTGTTGAGTAGAGTAGGGGAACACTTCTTGGGGTGGGACAAACATTTGGGGAATGAGAGACTGTAGGTTGTTAGTTTGAGTTGGCACTTGACGGAGTTGTTCCTGCTATTTGAGATACATCAACATGGCTAGGAATCCCTTTATCCAGGTGGAGTTTAGTCCCAGCTCGGGGGTGACCGACTGCTGAGATTACGAGCAGTGTGGTCTATGGCTGGGAGGCTAGGAGGAACGTGGAAGGTCTGCACGCAGTTGGTGGTCTTCTTATCAAATATAAGTGTACCCATTGAGCAGGTCTTGATAAAGATTATATGCCTTATCAGTTGGGTGGGATCTGAGCTTGCCATTGGTGATCTCAAGATCCATCTTAACTCTGAATTTATAGGGCAAAGACAAATCAAATCTCTCCATGTGCAAACCTTTAACCTTATCTCAAGTTTTACACTCTAAAAAAGGTTTACACCTAGAAAATTATGATCCCTCTAAAGACTTGATAGATCTTAAGTTTAGATGGATCTTGATTAGTTATAATAGTATATCAACTATATAAATTAACATAAATATGTAATACTCATATTAAATTAATATATATCATATATTAATTTGATTATAATAATACATGAACTATATAAATTAATATAATTGTATTATAAATTAATATGTTTATAATTATATCTTAAGTATATAAATTAATATATATATATATATATATATATATATATAAACTTAATTTCATTGTGCTAAATAATACTATAATAATAAATTAATATGATTGTAGTTATATGTTAAGTATATAAATTAATATGTTATATGATGATATGTTAACTATACAAGTTGTTATGTTAAATTAATGTAAAATGTTGTAATAAACAATTTAAAAAATATATATATTTACTTTCAAATTTTCATTTATGAATACAAATTTTAGATAACTTTTAACTTTAAATATATCAATTATTTACACACATTAATATTAACTTTAAATACATCAATTATTAATTATTTGCACACATTAATATTAGTTGATTTTCATATGAAATATTGCATTCCTCGCCCTCTCACAAACTATGCATTCTGTTTATTATCAATAATTTACCATTATCCTGCATATGGACGGAATTTTATTTAAATTTTTAGTGCCATTGAGTCAATAGTGGGCTTGAAATGGTCTTGCTTGCAGTTCAATATTTTTAAAGCTAGTTATATTTTTTTAATCACAACTAATGGCGTGAAAATATCTTGAAGAGTAGCAATATTCGTAACCCTAATAATCATGTAGATTGTATTGTATGAATAACATATATATTAGAGATATATAAAATAATAGAGTCTACATATATTTTTATTATTTTATTTAAAATTTTAGATATTTATATATATTAATGATTAAAAAAATTAATAAATTTAATTTTAAATAAAAATTAAGTAATATGTTTTTTAAAATAAATAATAAATTTGATATGAATGAATAAGATATATATTTTAATGAAAAAGATATGATATACTTATATACACATTAAGAATATAACTTATTTTCAAAGCAATAAAAAATATCAAAATTAATTCATTTTTAAATAACATTGGCATCCCTTGAAATTTAGAAAATTGTTCACAAATTCTATATTTTTGAACAAAGATTTTTCTCCCTCGAAAATTAGAAAGTGTTCACTAATGTTGGGAGGAAAAATATCTTACACACATTTTAAATTTTAAAACAATTTCTCATAAACTTTTACCAACCTTTTTAATCTCACTCATATATAGAAAGCTCTAAAAGGATCTATGTATTAAAAGGTTTTATCATCATTCTAGGAGACTAAGTAGGACATTAAAACGTTTTGAAAGCCTAAAGTCCCCCACAACGCTGTACCACATTATTCAGCTTAAATAAGCTTAACATCTCAACTTCTCTAAGGGTGTCTTAGGGTACGGGGCGGACGACACGGTCAAGGAGATAGAGCACGCGTCCTTGGAGAAGGCAATTCATCGGTATGGATGGTGTCGTGTTGCTGAATCACCAATACTGATGCGCTGATGGAAACGGCGGAAGAGGCGAGCGCATTCCCAATTGGACCCAATTCCGGACACTCTACGGTCCTATCCATCAAATCTGCAACAAAGGGCGATGGGAAACGACCCCTCCCCACCAAAAACATGTGATATTGGTTGCTTTTTGCGATTGCCAGCACCGATTCCACCGTGTTACCACTGATCTCAACCTCTTCATACACAATCGACTCACCCCCGTTATCACCACCGCTACTCTGCCCAGGGAATTTCCTGGGATTCGACACGCTATTATATATGACTTGCAAGGCTTCCTCGTCGAGCCCCTTCTCCTCCTCTCTGTTCATTTCTGTATTCAAAAACTTGTATTCTTGCAGGTGACTCTCGTTCTTGTGGGCAGGCCGCAGAGTGGGGTTGAGGGCTGTGTGCTCGAACTCAGTGCCGGGCAGGAACCTTATTACCGTAAGCTTAATGCCGGGATGCTCCGCCATTCTTCTTCCGAAAATCACAGCCTCTCGGTCATCTGGTCCTCCGAAGAAGAGCACTGCGACGTGATGGTCTACGTTGGATGGCGCCAGCTGGGATTGACCCCCCAGTTGGCCCCTGTCCACCAGGATGCCCACCGAGCATGGCGCGTGCTCCAATACCCTCTGGTTCACTGTTTCGAATCCCAGATTTAGAGACTCTAGGACTCCGTCTACGCGCTGGTATTTGTGGAAGGGGAGTATGATCATGGCGATCCGCTTCTGGTCCGCAATGTTGCAGATATCCTCGTGCATGTTCTGGATCGGAGAGATCGCGGTCATGGGTTTCACTACTACTCTGCTCAGCTGTCTATACGCCTCGAATGCAACCACTATCTCGTCTTGTTGAGATCGGTTTCGGTTCCAGAAGGGGAGCCCATTTTTCCTGGCCTTGTGAACCATCATGATCGCAGAAGACCTCTCCGAAAGCTCCATCAGGTGCATGATGTAGAGGTGCAGGGCAGACTTTCGAATCCCTCTGGAGGCCTCTATCAGGTTTATCATCGCCGGTATGTTCCTCGTTGCGTGCAGACAGGCTAGGATTCTGAGCTCGTCGTCTGGCTTCTCTCTCTGTATCTTTCTGTGCTTGCATGGAACCACCTTCCTTGCTGGCTTGTATATGGCCGTTACTAATGGGGTTGTGATGAATGTTGTAAACAGAGCCATCAGCACCAAGATCGCAAATACTTCATCATTCAGAACCTGGAAAAAAAAAAGTAAACATCCAGATCAAACTAAATGGGCTATCCAATTGAGTTCATTAGAGATGAACATAAGATTTTTATGCAATTTGGGTTTTACCTTCCTATCCTTTCCGATGTTGAGGACAATCAACTCAACCAATCCTTTGGTGTTCATCAAGAATCCTAGGGTCATTGCTTCTCTACAGGGCACTTTGTAGGCCATTGCCACAAAAAACGTACCCAGAATCTTCCCAGCACTGGCCGTCACCATTACCAAAACAAGCAGAGCCGGAGCCGTGCTTCCATGGATCGTTGCGACATTAGTCTTCAAACCACTGGAGGCAAAATACAGTGGCAGCAGCAAGCCAGATACGAAGTCTTCAATCTTTTCAATAAGCATCCCTGCGAATGGGCCGTCTTTCGGAATCGTCAAACCAAAACACAAAAGCTCCGAAGATTGAGTGAATCCCAATTACATCGGTTGCGAATCCAGCTGCTAGCACTCCAACAAGTGTAAAGCAAACGCATGCTTCGTTCACCGGTTGGTTGCCAGGCGAACGGTGGCCAATCCAGGCCATGACCGGCTTCACGGCCACCATCATGAAAATAACAAACGCTAAGCCACAGAGCAGAACATAGACTGATACGACCGGATTCTTGTCTGTTCCTGAAAGAGCGACGGCAACGGCCAGAAGAACCCACGCAACCACGTCATTCACAGCAGCTGCAGCCATGGCCATCTGTCCCACATCTGTGGTGAGAAGCTTGAGCTCTGCAAGTATCCTAGCAAGCACCGGGAATGCAGTGATAGCCATTGATACACCCATGAAGACAAGGAACTGACGATAGCCCACACCCTTCGAAATCGTTGCTCTGAGCACATAAGCAACCCCGATCCCAGCCACAAACGGAAAGCTAATTCCAGCCGCTGCAATTGCTAAGGCCTTCCTTCCAGTTCGCTTAATAGCTTGGAAATCTAGTTCCAGCCCAACCGAAAACAAAAAGAATAGAAGCCCGATATTTGCAACAGTTTCCAGTACATGGGTGCTGTTCTTTGGGAAAACTGTGTGCATGTAAGCTTCATTGCGCCCTAGAAGAGATGGGCCAAGAATAATTCCACCCTAGATTGATAACAACCAACACACAAAAGTCATGAATCTGTAAAAGTTTTTTATTCATTTAGCGTTATCACGATCATTTTTTAGCTGACATTCTCCACATGCTATCCATGCAAACTTATATCACGAAATATCTTGGAGGATGACCTGGTTGTAAAGGTGGTGGAAAGTTCTAGAAGTTGTAGAAACCAAAATCTATGAAACAAATATGTTAAAAAAAACTGTAACCAGGAAATAGAGCAATCTTGTCTCTACTGTAATTTTATTTTATTAAAATTATAGTAGCAGAGTGTTTTTGTATGAGACAAAAACAAAAAAGTCAAATTTCCATGAATAAATAATGAAAAGCTTATACAACTACTGAAACCCGAAAAGTTCAGATCAGTTCAACCTCGTACAGAATAAATTGATACTGATTTTAAAAACCTGCGAAGAATGATATACTAGAGACTGATTAAAAAAACCTCCAAACATTGATATTTTAGTGAGATTGAAAGACCAGGTAGCTGTAGATGAGCGGAGTTTGAAATATATACATCAGTACTACGCGGTAACATATATTAACTGGGGGCTTACAATGATTTCTGCTATGACGCGAGGCTGTCTCAACGGCTTGAGCAGAAAATCCAGCGTCCTGGTGACGAGCAGCACAATACAGATTTGCACTATGAGCAGGGAGAATGCAAAATCCATGGGATTATCGCCCTGCCATGCTCCATTGGAAGTCGTCTTCATCAATTTTACACAGCTCTGTGTGGTAACGTTCATCGCAGCTCCGATCATAACAGTACCCTCCATGAATTTCTTGCCTACCAAGACTCCCAGTGAAAGGCTAAAACCTGGAAAAACAAATCCAACAACAAAACATTCAAGGCGTATCTATGAAAAAAATACAACGCGTGATCTTTTTGTTCGCTGATATCCTCGTCTGCCACACATCTGGAAGCGGTTGAGGTTGATTTATAGAGGGAGAGACCCACAAATTCAAAGGAACGGTGTAAACAAGTTGACCTAAATATTTGATCATTAATTTAGTATTTGTTTGGTGGGAAAAGACTCCCACTCATGCTTAATCTCAATAATCTATCTTTGCTCAGTTAAAAAAGGCCATCCCTGGACCCCAATCCTCCCATTGTAGTATAAGATTCCTACATTCACTACACCGACAACGACAATTATGTCAGCTTTAATGCAAATCTGGGATCCCCATCCCTGGGATGAATTTCGTGGCTGTCTCTGAGCCCAAGTACTATGTGCCAACTACTGAGTTTCCAATCATGATTATTGACTCTTATCTGGGATCCCTGAATTTTATGGTTGTCTCTGAGCCCAATTACTCAGTGCCAACCCACTAAGTTTCCAACAACGATTATTGGCTCTTTTAATAGTGGAGTTGGTAAGGTTGATTCACCATCCACCAATTTAATCGTTGGACCCCAAGTCCACGTGAAGATATGAAGATTGATGCATCAAAAGAACGGCGTGTTATATTTCTCTAATTCTCTCCAAGATTGATGAATCGAAAGAAGTAGAACAACGTATTAAATTCTGTAATTCTCCAGAAGATTGATCCATCGAAAGAACGGCGTGCTATATTCTCTAATTCTCCACCGGGCCTTCAATCCACGCACTCACGTATAAGTTCTAACAAAGCCCGTGTTGTATTCTCTAATTCTCCACCGGTCCCTCATTCATCGTACTCGCGTACAAGTTCATACATAGATTTTGATAAATTGTGAAGTAAAGAGAAATGCAGAGAGGAAAGAATAGAACACTATATTGAAATGTATGAAGAAGTTGTGTAGCAGTTACAATGCAATGGGAGATCGCTGAGCTAAATATGCTCAAGAAAGACAAAAATAGAAAGTACCACTGTCGAGTACAGTTGGCAGTGTACAGTCAGATTGTTGAGGCTACATTATATTTAACACTCCCTCTTAAACTCAACAGTTACAATCATCAACACTGATTATGCCTAAGTGTTGTCTCTGAAAATGAAAAACTGACTTTCCTAGTGGCTTTGTAAAGATATCAACAAACTTATCTAGAGAACCACAAAATTGTAGTGCAATATCCCCATTATTGACTAGCTCGCGTATGAAATGAAACCGAGTGTCAATGTGTTTACTTTTCTTGTGAAACACATGGTTCTTAGATAAAGCAATTGATGATGTATTGTCACAGAAGATAGGAGTTGGATCATTTTCTGTTTGTGACATATCTTTCAATAATCTTCTCAGCCGCACAACTTGACAAGAAGCTGAGGTAGCAACTACATACTCTGCCTCTGCAGAAGATATTGATACAATTGGCTGCTTCTTTGATGCCCATGAAATCATGTTCGTGCCCAGTTGAAAAACATATCCTGATGTGTTTTTCTTGTCATCTAGGCTGCCTGCAAAGTCACTATCTGTGTAACCAGAGAGTTGATTACTATCAAATTTAGTGTACCATAAACTGAAATTGAGTGTTCCTACAACATATCTCAAAATTCGTTTTGCCATTTTCCAATGAGAATCTTTTGGTGATTCCATGAATCTGGAAACAAGGCTGGCTGCATACATAATATCAGGCCTAGTTGCTGTAAGATACAACAAACTGCCTACTAAACTTTTGTATAAAGTAGAGTCCACTATAGGACCTTCATCATTCTTGCTCAACTTTGTGCCTAATGGTATGGAGGTTTCTGCTGGATTGCATCCTTCCATGCGAAATCTTTTGATGATGTCTGCTGCATAATTTTGCTGACAGACAAAAATGCCTTTGGCTGATTGATTAACCTCAATCCCTAAAAAATATTTCATTATGCCAAGATCTGTCATCTCAAACTCAGATTGCATGGCATGTTTGAAATCTGTTAACTCAAGATTTCCTGTGTAG
>SNQJ01S0000771.1:75624-92016 GCA_010110895.2 Picea sitchensis | reverse complement strand
GATCTCCGAGTTGCCGAAATGGAGAAATGATTTCAAAGATCAACAGTCCTCGTTGATTTGAGGTCAACGACCCAGATTATGTCGGAGATTCGCGTATCGCGATTTCGTGACTTGAACGCGCGACCTCTTGGTCTCTCGAATCCCGAAATGTCAATGGCCCTTTCTTTTCGGGACTTTTCCCGAGTCTTCGGATTTACGACACGCGTCCCTTTACGATGGACGGTCCTCGTTGTTTCGCGATTTCGCAACTTACGACTCCAAAAGTTTTGTCAACATGAAACCCCGGATGCCAAAACGCCCACTGTTTCCTCGATGTTCACCATGTGTCCGAACAAGTGGACGGCTGAGACTCTATCGCTATTTCGCATATCGCGATTTCGCGAGTTTCAAAGTCTTGTTGCGACGATCTTTCAAAACCGCAAACTCCGAAATGTCGATGTGACAATGCTTTGATCTGCGGTCACCTGTCCTCTGAGATGGATGACTGACAAGTCCTCTCGGGATTTCCCGATATCGCGTATCGGAGTTTTGGAGTGCAATCGTTTGCTCGTCCAACTCGCGATTACCGATTTTGCGATGAGATAAGATCGAAGGCTCACAATCTTTCTCAATCAACGATCCAGAATGACTCGTGATTTCGCAATTCCTGAATTCTCATGACAATCTTCTGACCTTACACCTTGTGAGTCACGAAGTGACGAGATCTCGCCACTTGTCTCTTGATGGACGGTCCAGATGATGTCGGGATTTCGCGACTTCACAAGTCGAAAATTTCTCCTTGGTGCTGCAGAGGACTAAACCTCGTGCACCTTCTTGTTGATTCAACGGCTGTCGGTCCTTTGCGCAAGATCTAACGGCTGAAATTCTTTCACCTTTTCCGCGCTTTCTTCGTCCCTTCTGAACTGGTTTCCCGCTCTGGATCCGTTCGCAGGATGAATCTTACGGCCTCAATGACTATTCTTTGCACCTGAGACGCGTTCTTTACTCCTGTGGAAGAAAGATTCGTGAATCTTTCAAAGATTTGAAAGAAATACACGAATTCTTCGTTCTCTGCTACAATCTTTGACAGATTTGAGCTAATTTCAAAAAACTTTAAACGATGCTTCCTTCTGCAGCAATCTTTAACGATTTTGAACAAATTCTTCGAGTTCTTTAAATGATCTTCTGTTCTGCAGCTCTTCTTCGTCAATCTTTGACAATTCTTGAAAAGATTACAAAAATATTTAAAGTTTCTTCTTCTGCGTTCTCTTCTTCCTCGATCTTTCGAGCGTTGTACGCTCTGCTTCCTCTGCAAGCTTCCTACGTTGATCTTCTGAACGTAAGACGGTCTGCTTCCTCGTGGATTTTTCCTGCAAGGTTCTTTTGAGAGTATGACAGACGGCTCTCCAAACCTTGTGAAGGAGTCTGTGTCATGTGCTCTCAAGATCCGTGAAGCTCTGCGCTGTGAGGATCATGTTGCTCTCCGGACTGTGTGAAGAGGCTTACTGCTGAAGCTCTGATACCATGATAAATTGTGAAGTAAAGAGAAATGCAGAGAGGAAATAATAGAACAGTATATTGAAATGTATGAAGAAGTTGTGTAGCAGTTACAATGCAATGGGAGATGGTTGAGCTAAATATGCTCAATAAAGACAAAAATAGAAAGTACAACTGTCCAGTACAGCTGGCAGTGTACAATCAGACTGTTGAGGTTACATTATATTTAACAGATTTAACGTTGGAATAAACCTTTAAATATTTATGGATAGATTATATAACGAGCTATATGCTCTTTGGTCTCCTTAACATTCTACATTCCTACCCTTTAAGTGCCTCGCTAGCTCTTCAACTCCCTTATTATCTCACCATCTGTCACACCCCCAAGAGTCATGCACAAGTCTAATCTGGCATCTCTTGGACATGCAACAACACCATAGTTGTTCTCACTTGATAGCTTGGCTCAACCAAGGATACTTCATTCACCTAGAGCTTACCCATACATTGGTCTAGGCTACAGAAGAGTCACATTGTTATTCTATGCAACTCAGTTGTATACTTAGACATTTGTTAACATTCTTTAGCACTTAGTCAACTTGGCATACAACAAAAAACATGCAAAACACAAGAGAGAGATATATAGTGCCTAATAACTGACTTTGTTTATTATATTCCGAAATAGAAACAAAGCTTTACAAAGAGGACGTTATTGTCCTAGTTACATAGATGGGCAAAGTCTCACTACTATGCCTTATATATTAGAATTGTCCAGACTTGCGGTTCTGTCACACCTAGACTTTCCTTATTTCTCCTCCTTGCCTCAGAGGTGCTCCCCCAGCCTCAAACCTCCATGTCTCTTGCCTTCACTTTCTTCATGTGCCTTTGGTTGTGTGCCCTTATGCTCTTAAAGGGACTCCAAGGGTCACTTGTGCGAAATCTCATGTCTTTTGGGTGTGTTGCGTCCCTTCATGAATCATCACACTTAACGAACCGTCGTGCCCCTCTGTGGACCCAATCCACCCAAATGAGCCTGTTTTCTCATCAGTCGTCGCATCTCTTAGATTGACACATCCCATCCTTGGGCGCACAACCCTTGTCTGTCTCTTCCTTGTGTCGATGGTCGTGACAATCTGTGGATGTGTCGATAGGATCATTCAACCTCTCCGGTGTGCCCATGTTGTCAAGGGAAGATGGGTCCAATACTTGGGTGTGCTTCCAAGTTGCCCCACCCTTTCCCAAACGCAACCCAATTCTCTATCATACGTCGTAAGGGAAGAAGGATGTGTGCCCCCTTGGTCTCGCACGTCACCATTGTGCCCCAAGGTGCTCCTGCCCACGCCCATAATACAATTTCTTTCCCAATTGTTCGCTTCCCCCTTGTGCTCTTCATCTGTTCTGTCATCGAATTTTCCCAAGGAGAACACGTGTTCGATGGGTGTCATAGAAGGCCTTACATTCTCCCCCACTAAACTTGTTGTCGTCCCGAAAACTTCTATACCACTCGATCCGTAGTGACCTATGTCAAACTCTCAAATTATGTCCTCATATGTAATGTCCTTAATCTGAACCCTTTGTAATTGTACATATAGGTTGGTGAGCCATTGGTACCAATTGTAAATGTAAATGTAAATATAGGATGGTGAGCCGTTAGTACCAAGTTTTGGTTTTGCGCGCGCCTCAACAGTGCGTGGGGATTGTTATCAAGGAAAGGGTGTGCACATTTCATAGTGATGTGCGCACATGGGTAAGTGCACATGGTTGCAAATCAAAGGAAGGGTGAGCACATTTCGCAGTGTTGTGCACACTTGAGTAAGTGTGCAGTGATTACCTGACAGTGCGCATCAAGCTGAGTTATATATATATTGGAGGCTGGAGAACCTGTGTGGTTATGAGGTTGGTGAGCGAGGATGCAAATAGACCAGTACGCCTATCCTTGTAAAGTGTAATCATACTCAAGTTATTAATAGTATCACTTCATTGCGCACAGACATAAGAGACAAGGGGGATAACTCCACCAGAAAAGGGAAAAAGTGGGGGGACGTAAGTCCTAGGGAATGCTTTATTAATATTTCTGGAAAAATGTAGTTTATGGATATTTATTTATCCTAAGTTATCAAGGGATGGAAACGGGTCACCAAGTGACTAAACCTAGTTCTAAAGGTGACAAGTGTCCAATTTAAGACATGCAATATATATTGTTGGCCTTAGTGTATTTCGAGAAGGTAGAACTCATTCTAGGGAGTTAGTCATTCATTTTTCTCATGTGCAGAAGGGGGTTGGATGATCTGAGAAGGGCGACTATTATCTTATCTGCAAAGAAACGCTTGTAAGTGTTTTATGTATTGTAACCAGATTTTTTATGTTGAAGAGGCAGGTTGTTAGGCCATGTGAGCACTCTCTCTAGGTGAGAGATTTTTTGTCGAAGAGGCGGGTTGTCAGGCCCGTGAGCATTATCAATAGATGAAAGTTTGGTTGGGAATTGTTCCTTGGTGCACTGGGAATTAGTTGTAGGGCTCTGAGACTTCTTGTATGGCCTATTGTTGGAACCCTATAAGGGAAGTGGGGCAGTTGAAGGACTGTTGAGCAGAGAAAGGGAACACTTCCTTGGGTGTAAAAATCTTGTGGGGAATGCGATATTGTAGGCTTGTTGCAGCAGTGACACCTTTGACTAAGAAATTTTGTTGATTATCAGACCTTAGCTTGAAATTATGAACCCTTTTTCCCTGGTGGAGTTAAGCCCCAGCTCAAGGGTGACCTGTTGCTGAAAGTATATGAGCAACAGAGTCTATGGCTGGAAGGAACATCTGATTTCTAAGAGTAGTTGGTGACTTTTTATAAAATATAAGTGTATTTATGTGTTTGTTTCATTTACTGTGTGCTTAATTATCTATGTTTAATATGGTTTTAATTCTTGTATGTTGTTGCATATAAGTAATTGATGTTATTTTGTAATATGTTGCTTGCACATGTATGTGTGGTGTTGATAGTTAGTATTTGTAATCGTGCATGAGTATGACAATTGTTGTTAGTTTTCTTGTTATGTTAGCCTTATGATATTGGTTATGAGTCTCCTAGATGAGGTTAGAATGGTCATGCGTGCATGGAAATAGTCTGTGTGCACCAGAGGTTGAATTTACTTGTGCACACATGGAAGCAATTTGCTTGCACAAGGAGAATAGAATTGCTATGTAATACCAGAATGGTTTTGTGCGTAGTAGTGACCTCATGTTCAGTATGGAATACGCATGCAGTAAAGAAATGTACTCAATATGCTTGGGAATGCAGTTGCATTGTGTTACTTCCACTGTGTTAAGTTGTGTAAAAAGAGGAAAGTTTGTGTGGTGTGACTTAGCTTGGGCCTAAGCATGTTACTTCAAGTATTACTACATAGACTTATGATTATATAGTAGAATCTGCACACTAAATGTTGGAGTAACATTGCTCAGTAGTAGGCTGGGTAAGGTTACATTGTGGTATCATAGTAGTTTGGTAATGGGGATGTTACATCATATTTCCACAAGGACTCATATTTCTCTCAACTGTCATCATCGTCGGGTTTGTCCTTCCAATGGATGAAGTAATCACACACTCGACCTCTTCCATGTTCCAATATGTGATGTGTGTCGGCACCCAAAGTTTTGGGTAAAGATCACACATGTGCACAAATGATTTTGTGTGCTCCTATTCCAATTTTGTGTGCACAGAAGCAATTGCACGATGGGTGACAGAAGGTGTGTGCTCCAGATCATTTTTTCCTAATGCACACCAGTTCAAGTTCTTATAATGCACGTTGGACTGAATTTTGAGATGCGCGCTAGAAATTAAAAAGACATTGCATGCATGTCATAATCAAGAAAATAATCTTCGGGAAAAATTATCAAATGATTACTTTAGGAAACACGAGAAATCATGGAGCAATAAGGAGATGAGATGGAAAAGTAGTTAATATTGCGACAATTCCAGAGAGGCTACGTGGAATGCATGTAGGTGATAGAAGCATGTGAAACCAGAAGTCAGAGGAGCAAGTGGGGAATAACTGAAAGTGACAAAGCACTAGAGCCGAGAAGCAAATAAAAAGGGAGCAACAATGACATAAAAAAGTTGTTGTTGTTAGTCATTTTAGCTATCCAAATAGGTAGCGAGTGTTGGTTGTTTTCAATGTATTTGAGTTCGATCTGAGCCTGTGTTTTTGTAATGTCTCTGGTTGCAATTCTGGGTCTGTCATATCTACAGATTCTGAAGAAAGTGCATGGCGTTATGTAATATAATATTGGGAAAATGTAGAATAGAATAGGGTTAAATTTTTGTCAATTGATGAGTTGCTAATGTATGTTTGTGAATGGTTGACTGAAGATAATAAAGTTGTAGTGATTCTACTCTGATGATGTGTTGATCATGTGTCAATTGAATGTATGTGTTGTTGTTGTATATTGTTAGTTGTTAAGTATTTAGCAATGAATTATGTGAATGTCAACCCAAATGGATTCCCGTGCAGTTAGTCTTTCATCACTGACACAAGACCAGATCATCTATGTGATTCTCATGACGTCTCATGTGAGAACTTCTTTAGTCTTTGGCTAAGGATTGATATGTATATGCCTTGGGGTTTTTGTGGTCAACTCATGATGAGCCGTGAGCCTTGAACCCCCTATTATTAGGAAGGATGCATGAAAGCATGGAATGACCCAACAAATGGTTTTATTGTTGGGGCTTAAAGGTTTTGTATTGAATAACGAAGGAAAATAATTAGGTGGTATCCATCTTAGGTATAAATTAAAGAGTGGTTGACTGTGAAGGAATATGAGTTTGATCGACGGGAGACTCAATGTCTACATACCAATGTGAAGCAATGGAAGGACATGTATCTCTACACTAATATGCATGGAATTTTCTTTGTTGAATTTCCCTATCTAATGTATGAGTGGTTGAAGAGGTAAACTGCTACTAACACTGATTTGAGGCCACATGAACCATTGGTCTGGGATTAGTTCATGATTGATAGGTTGAATACATTTGATAACAAGTGGAATCAATCCATTGGTTTCTGGTTTGTTCGGGTGAAGCAAGGGTATACAATTGAGTTTTCTATAGAGTACAATTATTCTTTCAGCAAGGTTGAGATAAAGTTCATGAAAGGTCCTACGAAAAGGCTGCTAGAAAAAATCCCACTCTAGATAAAGATGATGTTCATCGATAAGGGGTTGATGCACATGGATCTCAATAGGATCACCGAGTAGACTTCCCTAGCGCTTGGGGGGGGTGAAAAGGTGTGGGAAAAGTGAGAGAGTACTTGGATCCACTGAGAAGGATCTAGAAGATGTTAAAATGGGGTGAGGAGTAGGATGGACTCAAAAGAGTAGAGGAGAGAGAGATTCAAAAGATACACGATAAAAGTTGAGTCAAGGAGGAGAGAAGAAAAAAGAAGTAGAAGGAAGATAGCAAGGGGTACACGACGAGGGGTCAGGCCCAGGATGGAGAGGAAGGAGAGTGCACCAGGAGGAAGTGCGAGAGAGTGTGTTGTGTCAGAGAGGAACACAAATGAGGATAGGCCGATGATGAGGTGCGAAGTTGAGAGTATGGTATCCAGTGGAGATACCAATAGTATTAGTAGTAGGGGCCCAAACGATGCAGTCTAAACCCCTTGGCTATTTCAGAGTGCCACAAATTTGGAGGAAGATGAGGCATAGAGATAGGAGAGGAAGAGGAAGGACCCCCAAGAGGAGGGAAAGAAGAGTTAGTGATAGTGGATGATGTTGTGTGGATATATGTACAAAAATCTCTGGTTCCCTCACAAGAAATGTTAGAAGAATATGGATTTACCCCCCCCCTTTGAACCAACCCTCTTGTGCATTTATAGTCAAGAAGAAAGAATAATAGATGACAAGGCAATTGGAGTAGAAGCAAGAGTATGATAAGAAATAAGAGAAGCGACGAGTGAAGAAGAAGACAAAGTCAATGCTACTTCACTAGGAAGAGTATCAATACCAAGATCCCTGACACCCAATAGTTAGTTCAGATAACATAGTTCGATATTGAGGATGGTGAACGAGGATAATACCATGATATTATCCATGTTCCATGGGACGGGTAGAGATGGTGCAGAGAAACTTTGGTTCACAAGTGAAGCAATATGGTCGGTGGAGAGGATCATAGATGAGGCATCAAAGATTGCATAGCTAGAGACCATGTTCAAGGAAGATCCCTCACATGGTACATGAAGTACAAGGCCACTGCACCAGTGGGATAGACGAGATTCATGATGAGATCAAAAGAGATATGAATAAGGAATTCTAGAACCCTAAGTCAAAATTTCAATGCATTACAAATATTAAGGAGATTAAGGAGACTAAGCAGAAAATGGGAGAAACTGTGTGGGATTATGACCAAAGATTCAAGATTTTGTTGGATAGGCTGATGTTCTAGATCCAAGACGTGCAACATAGAGAATGGTTCACTGCAGGGTTTCTTCCTCGTATTTGTGTCTTGCTTACCCCAAAAAATGTGACTACTATGGAAGAAGTGGTATAGATTGTGATGCGCCTGGAGGCTACACCGAGAGGAGGAGAAACATCAACATGTTTGGTGCATGTATAGTCTCAGCTGACCAAATTGACGATGCAACTGCAATATATGACAAAGGGAAAATTCACGCGTGAGCATGTATAGTGCACAATGTGCAGGTCATAGGGGCACTATATACATGAATGTACCACACTTGGAAACTATATATAAATGGGTTTGCCGAATCCATTTCCAGTTAGACCTCAGACAAAGTGGTGCAAAATTTGCAAGAAGTGGGGCCATATACCACCCCGCTTCCCAACACTGGAGAAATATCATAAGATGCATCATAATCCATTTTGCGAGTTATGTAAGTCCATGGGGTATGATGTGAACAATTGTCGGTCACCATACCCATGATGTATTCTGGGTTCAAGAGGAACAAAAGGGTGGTGATCGTGGTAGTGCTAAGAGAGGGGGATATCAAGGAGGTACTAGAGGTGGATATGGACATAGTCACAGACGAGGATATGGAGGAGGGTGAGGTAGACCCCCATTTTTTTTAACTATGGTGAGATAGGCCATATGCCGATATTTTGTACCAAGCCCCACGCTCTCTGTGGGTACTGCTACATCCCCAAGTATGCTATGGAGGATTGTACTAACTTATTGAATAAGTGGGAGGAGGAGAAGGAACATTGCAACATGGTGATTGCAAAGTCATGCAAGAATCATAAAAAGGATGATGAAGTTCATGTACGGGTGATAACCCAAGGCAGAGAAAAGACGAGAATGGACTTTAATCATGGTGAAATCTTGGGTCAAAGGTTGGAGGGGAAGATAAGAAAGGCAGTGCAACCCCCTCCTAAGTTTGATGTTGTTTAGCATAAGCAGTTTCTGCATGATGCACAAAGGGCCACAGAGGAAGGAAGAGCATGAGAAGGGTTGCAGCATGATGTAGTGCACAAACTTGTATCAATTATAACATCTAAAGGACTATGATCTACCCTCATAATGCACAACGGAACTCATATTGAACACACAAAAGACAATTCATTTATTGTTGTTAAGACTCAAATAGAAGAAATTAATTACAACCACAAGAACACAAATAGGCTATGAATCCTTACTTTTATTATTGGTTTTAGAATGTCCCTTATTACAATGGAATAGAGGAATACATCTTTCTCACCATACTAGAGTTGGTTACTATGTTTTTCTTCTGCAGTTGACAATGTCGATTCTCGATCTTGTCCTTGGTGGTTGTGTCAGTCTCTTCCAATGGACCTAAGAGAAATATTCCTTTATTATAGCTCAAAAATCCAACCCCAACATCTTTATTCCTCCTCTTTTTATGCCATTTATATTAGTTGATTTGTTTCCCCTTCAATTGGAAATATTAATAGTCATGACTTTTCGCTTCCTAGTCATTTTCCAATTTGTTTTTCTTTCCTCTTCCTTCACCAGTGATTTCCACTTGGCACTTAATCTTCACAAGCTACATGGACTGAATTTTGAGTCATCACATCGAGTAACAACATAAGAATTCAAGAACAAATATTGTAGCATGGAGTTGCAACATAGGAATTTCATCGAGTTGAAACACTAATCCCGTAGTGTGGATTTGAAGCACCAATCTTGTTGCGTGGATTTACAACACCAATCTTGTTGCGTGGATTTGTAGTGTAGGAGTTGTAGTGAGTTGCAACACCAATCCTATTGTGTGGAGTTGCAACACCAATCCTGTTGCGTGGATTTGCAGCAAGTTGCAACACCAATTTTGTTGCATGGAGTTGCAGCAAGTTGCAACACTGTCAATTATAATAATGAGTAACAATTTGAGTTGTTGAGTAGAGTTGTAACCATCCTTATTCATCCTAATTTAACTTCTACAGAATTGAATTTTTTTTGGGTTATGCAGATTTCCCAGAACCAAAGATGATCTTGCATCAGACACCCTTGGTAAGAGAAACATGAGCTCCCAACTCATTTAGTTGTTCTTCCAGAGAATGAACAATTTTTAAAGTTCCTTAGTTTTTCTTTGGAAACCCACAATACATCCTCTGATGCTCTATTTTTCCATTTGACTAAATATTCTAGATATTCCTTCTTGCAAGTTTTTCTACCAATCCTTGTGGTCAAAATTTCTTCCACTTCCTTAGATTTCTTTATTGGTATTTGTTCCCATCCATCCAGGGTACTTTCATCATCATCGTTTTCTCCTTCATGGAACTCATATAGATCAAAATAATTGAATGTTGAAGATATATCAAACTTGTCCAAAAGTTCCAACTGATAAGCATTATCAGAAATTTTCTTCAAGATTCTGCACGGTCCTATATTTTTATACTTTAGTTTGTTATAGGTACCTCTAGGAAATCATTCCTTTCTCAAGAGAGCCATGACTAAATCACCTTCTTTAAATATTTTTTGTCTTCGCTACATGACTTTCCTCTATTTATACGTGTTGTTGCTTTCCTGTAGTTTCTGCTTCACCTTCTCATGCAATTCATACATAATTTCTGCAAAATCACTGGCATCAACAGTCATTTTATCTCCTAGATCCGATAAATCATCCAAATCTACCACCCCTTTAGGTGACCTGCCATAAAAAATTGGAATAGGCTCTTCCCTATAGATTTGTTCACTGAATCATTATAAGAAAATTTAGCTTATGCCAAAACTAAATCCTGACTAGGATTTTCTCCATTCAAACTTCTCAATAAGTTTCCTAAATTTCGGTTAACCACTTCGTTCTTCCCATCAGTTTGAGGATGATAGGAAGAATTGTATAGCATATTAGAACCCAACATTTTCCAAAGTGTCTTCCAAAAGTGACCAAGAAACCTCTCATCTCTATATGAAGTAATACTCCTCGATAGGCCATGTAACCATACCACCTCTCTGAAAAACAAGGAAACCACTTCACTAGCGTCACTTGTCTTCTTACATGCTAAAAAATGTTCCATTTCTAAAAACCGATCTACTATTACCATCACATAATCGTAATTCCTCTATGTCCTAGGTAATCCCAAAATAAAATCCATGCTCACATCTTCCCATGGTATTTCAAGTACTGACAATGGAGTGTAAAGTCATGTATTATGACTTCTACCCTTAGCTAATTGACAAATTCTAATACACTCAACAAATTTACTAACATCTTTTTTGATGCTGGGACAAAAGTATCGTCCTTTCACCAATTTTGTGGTTTTTTCCATGCCACAATGTCCTCCTAAACTGCCACTGTGCAACTCTCTAATGATGTTCAATCGTATCAAACTCTGTGGAGCACATAGTTGTTGGTTCTTAAACAAGTAACCCTCTTGAATGTGGTATTATAAGAATTGTGTTCTATCCATACACCATGGTTCTTTGCATGCCTTCCAAGCCACTAAAAAATCTACATCCTCTTCATACAACCCTTTCACACATTCCAAAATTACTACTGCAACTGACATGGTGTTTAGAAATACTGTCCTTCGAATCAATGCATCAACAACCTTGTTTGATTTCACTGACCTTTGTTTCAAAACAAATGTATAACTTTGTAAAAATTCTACCCATCTAGAATGTTTCTGATTCAATTTACCTTTGTTGTTGATGTACTTTAGTGCCATGTGGTCAGTAAACAAAACAAACTCCCTTGGAATCAAGTAATGTCTCCACTTTTTCAAATCCTGGATGATAGCATAAAATTATTGATCATAAACAAAGTATTGCTTCCTCATTTCATTCGAATTTTCACTAAAAAGGGATATTGATCTCCCTTCTTGGCTCATAACTACTCCAATTGTTGTCCCACTTGCATCACAATTTACTTGAAATACCTTATTGAAATCTGGAAGTGCCAATATTGGTTGTTCTATCAACTTTCTTTTCAAATATTCAAATGAATTTGTTGTTTCTATTGTCCACTGAAATGTTCCTTTCTTCATGCATTCAATAAGAGGCGCACAAATCTGACTGAAATTTTGAATGAAATTCCTATAGAAACTTGTCAGTCCATGGAAACTTCGCACGTCAAAAGTGCATTTAGGTGTATTCCAATCCAAGATTTCTTTTACCTTCTCAAGATCCATCTTTAAACCTTCTTTTGAAACCACAAAACCCAATTATACAATCTCCTTGTGTAAAAATGTACACTTCTTCAAATTTGTCAGCAACCTCCTCTTTCAATCACTGTAACACCTTCTTCACATGCTCTAGATGTTCCTCTTTGCTCCTGCTGAAAATCATAATGTCATCTAAATATACTACAACTTTTTTTTCCAAAAAACAATTTCATAACTTTGTTCATCAACCTCAAGAACGTGCTAGGTGCATTAGTTTAACCAAAGGGAATAACTAACCACTCAAATAACCCATATTTTGTCTTGAAGTTTGTCTTCCATTCATCACCTTCCCTTATCTGGATTTGATGATAACCACTCTTCAAATCAATCTTCGTGAAGTACTCAATGCCACTCAAACAGTCCTTGAGATCATCCATTCTCGGTAAAGGAAACATGTACTTAATGGTAGTTTTATTAATATCTCATGAATTTGTTCACAACCACCACTCACCATTCTTTTTTGGTGTCAAAACTACTAGTATTTCACAATGACTCAAACTTTCTCAAATTAACCCTCTATCAACTAACTCTTGTACTTGTTTATTTACCTCTTCACTCTCTTCTGGGGTCATACAGTAAGGTGCCGTATTTGGATAAATTGACCCTGGTATTAGGTTGATCTAGTGTGATACACTTCTGAAGGGAGGTAATCCCACTAGTAAATCATCTACTACAATTTCCTTAAATTATTTTAACAAGTGTTGAATATCGGCTAATACAAAATCCCTCTTCTTCATCTCGTGAATCCGTTTTGGCATTATGGCCAAACAACAACCACTATTTTTTTTCTCTCTTATAAATTCCTTAGAAGAACATAACATGATTCAATTGTCACTACCATGCATATTCTTGCTGTTACTGTCGTTCACAACTTTATTGTTACTGTTGTCCATCCCCTTGTTGTTGTTATTGTCCATATTATTTTCTAATATTGGTACCAACTTATAATGTTGGCCATCCTTGAAAAATTCATATGATTTCTCTTTTCCATCATAGAATACCTTTATGTCAAACATCCAGGACCTCTGAAGCAATACATGACATGCATCCATCTCTATCACATCGCATAAAAACTTGTTCGCTAAAACTTCCAATATGGAAACTTAATAAAAATTGTTCAGTCACAGTCACCTGTTGTCCTTTTTGCAACCATGAAACTCAGTACAGATTGGGATGTGGAATGTTTTTCAACTTCAATTTCCCCACTACTTCAGTGTATGACAAATTTTATGTACCCCTGCCATCTATGACTAGAGGAAAACACTTATCACTAATTTTACATTTAGTTTTGAACATTCTCTTCCTCTGTTCAGGTTTTGTTGCTTCCCTTGTCTCGGGCTTGAGTAATACTCTTCTCAACATCAGGTTTTGTCCTTGTTCTTTCTTGAGTGCTTCCACATTACCACTCTTGGGCTCCAATTTTTTCATATTTTCCACCATACAAATACACTCATCGTTACACCTTCTCCCTACATTTCGTCCATAATATATCCCTAATTACACAATAAATCTCCATTATCTCTTGTTATTCATCCTATGTGGTTAATACACAATTTTCCATATTTTTAGTGATTAAAAGGATGATTATACAATATTTTTTCTGATGATGGTTTAATAATATGTTTTTTTGTTCGAAAAATATGTTCTCGCACTAGAAGTCATCCAGTACCCGCACTGGAGATCATTCGGTACTCCAAGTCTTCCGGTACCAAAAGGTTCTACAGTCAATCGGTACTTGCACAGTCATATAGTACCCACACCCCATGTCATCTGATACCCACACTCCATGTCATCAAGTACTCAGATATTTCGATACCAATTCTGCGCTCATCCAGTACCAATGATGTGCTCGTCCAGTACCAACATCAACAACCATCCGGTACTCTAAATAGTTTGAAAGTTTGAAATCCTTCTAGAAGAAAATAAGGGACATGGTTTTTGTACAGAACAATGTTTACATGCCGACATGTGAGTCATAATTCACCCAAATCACTCGTGTGGACCTCCAGCTCAGGGGGAATGATTCTGCAAAAAATTAGCAAAAATCTAAAACTGCCAACTTGTGCCTTGATTTTTGTGCATATGGTATCAGATTTAGAATTTATACGATATGGGTTTTTTCTAGAATGTGAAAAATTGAGTAAAACACAGACATGTTTCCAAAATTTGAACTGGTTTAGAAGATATGGGTGGATATCTAACTTGAATCTGCCCAAATTGATGAAAAACCTAGAGTTTTGGGATTTATCCTAAAACTGTAAAAATTGTTTTCTGAGTTTGGGGATTTGGTTTAATCCATTCCTCCATGGATTTAATGCATAAATAATACTCATAGGTCTGTGAGAAGGAGCCGTTATTTTCATGAAGTTTTTGTAAGTGGAAGATTTATTTTTGTGAGAAAGATTTAAGGAGTTGGTTGCCATGTAGAAACATAGTCCCATGATTGAATGAAAAGATGATTGATGTTGATCTGTTGTGCATATCCTTGGCTTGATATGATCTTTCTCAGCAATGATAGCCACCTAACCCCTCAGTGTGGGTATGCATTGCTATGTTCGATTTATTTAGTTTTAGTCTATTCTATTTTCATTTTACTGTATGGTGAGTTTTCTAATTAGTCTTCTCTTTAATTACAGTTTTGGTTTTTATTAAATATTAATAAGACTCAAGATTCATTCTTCATATGTGTGCAACTTTATTCTAGTTTTATAACACCACTTTGTTGTTTTACACAACTGAAGTTTTTTTGGCTCCTTTGAACATTGTTGACACTCGATTCATGTGATAGTTATATAATCCATTTTCGCACTGTCTTGGCGCCAAGAATATAGTTTGCATAAACAATATGTTTGTGGTATCATTGCTTGAGGAGCTGATCACTATTTTCACCTCTGTCATATGACAAAACTCTGCTCTCAATAACATTTATAAAGTCACTTTTAAAGATTGGATTTGATCCCTGCTCATGAGATTTGGAACACATGGTGTATATCATTTATTTTTATCGAATCTGCCTTTTTGAAACATAACAATACAACATATCATAGGACTAATATATTTGCTGTGATTTCTATATTAATGTTGGTGCATGGATTAATAAGTCTAGCATGTTCAAGATTCAAACTTTGGGTTTAGGTTCTGGATAAGATAATTCTTTAGTGATCACTGTTGACATTTCTTTGTCTTATTATCAAAAAGATATAACATACACACCTTGAAGCCTGATGTAATCATGTGATTCTTAAATATTGTTGCATGCACTGATATGCAAAGTATGTTGGCATCCATTGAATACAAATGCCATCTCTTTTTGTCTATTTTTTTCTATAGATAATTGTTAAACATTTCCATTCATTCAGTAGTTTAGAGATCCATTGTTTTATTACATAGATTTCATTGTTGTTGTTGTACCCATTTAAAGAATTATCTTGAAAGTTTAGTTTCATTTGTTTACAAGTCATTTTCAGATTGTCTTCACTATCTTTTAATCTAGTTTTCTTTGATTTAGTTTTCTTGTAGCTTAGCTAACCACTAATGGAATCCATTGAAGGATAGGAAACTTAAGTAAGCTACTCACGACTAATCACACGAACATCACCCCGAGTGCATGAAATACTGTGATCTAAACCTTTATAGCACTAAGTTATTCCTACGTCTCAGTGATGAATCCTTAGTATTAATTTCCAGCAGTGTGGGTTTCAAGATTGTTTTGCCAGCTTTAGATTGGGCTAGACTAGGATTTGATCTTGTGTTTCTTGCACCTGCACCTCGAAGATTACGAGCCCCGATTTATAATTAAATGAGGGAATTAATAGTGCATATATTTATCCCAACACCCACCAACAACTACTACCTCATCTTCTTGGGTGACTTACGTCCTAGATTCATTTCTTCTTGTTGAGTTCTTCCTCTTTGGACATTCTTATGCCTTGTGACCCTCTACTCCACAATTATAACATGTAGTTACATACTTACCACGACCAAAATCTATGCCTCTTCCAATGATTTTTCGTCCTCTTGCATGTTTATTGTTGGTTTCCTCATCCTCATTCTCATTGTCTTGAGTATCATTTTCTCTGCCTCTTCCTCTGGTTCCTTTTTTCTACACATTATTTTCGTCATCCCTATGAACGTTAATGATGTAAACCTATTTGTTTCCTTCAGAGGGGTCAGTGGCCTGAGTTCCTGAAGAGAGAAGGGAGAAGAACTTTTTCTGAGAAAAGAAGTTGCATTTTCCTTTGGAAAAACCCTATAAAAAGGGAAGTTCGTAGGTTGCCTATGTATTAGGGTGCGAGAATGC